>CM067373.1:43554802-43576964 GCA_034401795.1 Chaetoderma sp. LZ-2023a
ATAGCATCGACTATCCAACGAGAAATGGTGTCTTTCGAGGCGCGAAGATGAGGAGCTTTGAGATATAACCACAGAGATTTCGGGTCATCTCTCCACTCATCAATACATTTCTTATACATTTTCAGACATCTGACAGGACACCAAGCAGAAGAGTTTGGGTCAGGTCTAATTAAACTTGGCAAATTGATCGGCTGTCCTGGATATTTAAGTGACTGATTCTTTGCCAGGAAACAAAGATGTGGTAGTAGTCTTAAACCTTCACCCGTAATGACAAAACGGTCATGCGCAACAGAAAGCGCATGAATTTCGCTTCTTCTCGCCGATGCCGCTGCAACCAAGAAAACTGACTTAATAGTTAACAGTTTAATGTCTATAGATCTAACTGGTTCAAAGGGAGCATGCCCCAAAACCTGTAGAACACGAGATAAATTCCATGCTGGGATAGGAATTGGCTGCCTAGGCCGCAAATTGCTCATTCCTTTAATAACTTCATTTAAAGTGTCATTCTCCGCTCCTAAAATGGCCAGACTGGGAGCAACTGAAGCTAATGCAGACTTATATGCTGCTAGGGTTGAAGGTACAAGTTTGTCAACTTCGTATAAATGACAGATAAAATCTGCTGTGTTGAACAGATGCAGAAAAGGGATTAATATCTCTTCCCTTACACCACTCTACAAATTTGTTGATTCTATAATTATATGTCTTGGTGGTTGACCCTCTTCTGGCTGAAGCGACAAACTTCGCAGCTTGCTCAGAAAAGCCACCCTTAATTGCACGCTGCTTGTTAACATCCATGCAGTCAATTTGAACATCTATCTGTCGTGGAGATACAGACCTTTGTTCTGAGAGATCAGATCCCTTCTGTCTGGAAGAGGGATTGGATTGCAGACCAGAAGGTCCAGCAGATCCGTAAACCATGATCGGCCTGGCCAATGAGGGGCGATCAGTAGTACTTGGCATATGCCCTCTCTTATCTTTGCCAGAACTTTTGGGATGAGAATCGTTGGCGCATACGCATACGCGTACATTCCCTTCCAACTTATCGCCAGTGCATCTACTGCTAGAGCTAGCGGGTCCGGGATCGGTGACATGTATGTGACCATCTTTGCGTTTCCTTTCATCGCAAATAGATCCACATTTGGCTTGCCCCAATATTTGAAAAGACCCTCCATCGACTGAGAGCATCTGCTAGGATGTTCAATCTTCCTGGAATGTGTGCTACCCGAAGAATAATATTCCTCTCTTGGCACCACAGCACAAGGTTCCATATCATCATACACAACTCTGGTGATCTCGTCCCGCCTTGGCGGTTCAAATAAGACACCACTGTTGAGTTGTCTGTCCTTACTAGGACAATCTTGTCTCGGAATAAGTTCTCGAATCTTCGAAGTGCTAATGCCACCGCTAATAACTTGAGAAGATTTATGTGATTTTGCACATTGGTCCGATCCCATTCCCCTGACACTGACAGATCGTCCAGTACTGCTCCCCAACCCGTCATCGATGCATCTGTAAAGATGGACATCTGCGGTTGAGGAGGTTGTAGCAGAACATCTCGCAGGAGATTCAGTTCTGATAACCACCACCGAAGATGGAATATCAATGGTTCTTTTACTGGGATCCTCAGAGATAACGGATCCGTTCTCTGAGACCAGAATGACATTAAGTACATCTGAATTGGCCTGAGCCTGAGTGCCGCATAAGGATAAATTGACGCGCCGTCAGATAGGCTCCTAGAGAAACTGACTCCAGTACTGCAATCAAACTCTTGACTCTGCTCTCCGCCGGAAAAGCAACACTGTCCCTGAGATTGAAAAGAATTCCCAGATACACAAACTCCTGGGATGGAGTCAATTATGATTTCTCTAGATTCACAATCCATCCTAGGTCCTTTAATAAGGCCAGAACTACCTGAAGATTGTTGCGCAGTGACTGGATTCCCTGCCTTCAGCAGCCAGTCATCTATGTAAGTATGAACAGCTATGTTTCTCCTGTGAAGATAAGAAGTCATGGCTTCTTGACTTTGGTGAAGACCCTTGGTGCTGTGGTCAGACCGAACGGTAACGCATTGAATTCCCAAACATTATTCTTGGAATGCAAAGCGAAGGTATTTCTGAAAAGGAATTGACATTGGAATATATGAAAATATGCATCCTTCAGATCTATCGATACTGCCCACATGCCTTTTCTCAGCCCTGTCATCACCGCTGCCACAGTCTCCATCTGAAATTTTGGTGAGAGAATGAATTTGTTCAGCGGTTTGAGGTTGAGAATCGGTCTCCAACCTCCGGTGCATTTCGGAACGAGGAAAATTATCGAATAGGAGCCCAGGGAGGACTGATTGCGGACTAGATGAATCGCATTCTTCTGCTGAAGATCTAAGATTTCTGAGCAAATGGCATCTAGACGATCGGATTTGGAATGGGAGTCCATACTGGAGTCGATGTAAACAGAACTAACGATTGACGGATGAGTCAGTCCGGTTAGTAGCCGTTTCTTAGCCAATGACAGACTAAACAATCTTAAACAACCTGACACTGGTTTGAGAACAGTTGAAGTCTGCCTCCGATGGTACCCTTCATTCGTGGCGCCACCTCGAGGCTTCTTGGAGTATGACGGCCCGGGACCGCTGTCATGGTTATCATTACGGTAACCGCCGCGACCAGAGCTGCCACACTTCCTATAGTCTTCATACAGCCTCTTATTAGAAGACAAGACGAACGACCAGGTCCCTGTGAACTGGATGCCCGATGGGTATGGAAAGAGCTTGCCATGCCGAGCCGCCAAACAAGCCCGGACCAATGAAGGGCGCAGAAGATAACGCAGCCCTCATCTCTGGTCCTGGTTCTACGCAATCGAGAACCATTCTCTTTCGTTCTGCCAACGATCTTGTGATCATCCTGGCCAGGCAATCTTGGGACAAGCACATAGTGTCCCGGATAATTCCGGGAGCCTCCTCTGCACTTTCCCACCTTCCCCCACGCAGGTCAGCATAACTCATTGAAGGGATCTTTGTTATCCTGGGAAACCAAAGGTCATGAACTGAAAGCCGAGGAACACGAGCGTACTGATGATAGGCCTGCTCTGGAAAGCGGACCGTACTCCTTATCCCCTTAGGAGCCTTGGGCAACGAATAATCTGGCTAAACTGGATGATACGCTGCGACTTCCAACATGTCAGAAGTCTGGGAATCCATGGGAAGTGGATTCATAGCCTGACTACTTGCGGCTCCAGTATCTAGCGAATCGCTAGATACAGATTCACCGCAATCCATCAGCTCCAGCACGGGAGCCAGGACTATAGCCGCTACCACGGCAGGAGATGGAACTCCGAGAGGAGCCATCATAACCACCTCTGTGATGCCAGCGGGCGCTTTAAAACACGGCTCCAACGGCAATGAGGCCTGTGCAAAGTCCGGGTGAAAAATGCCCGACGGAACGTCGACATCTCCACCCGGCTGGCAAACCCGTACAAAACCCGTGGGTGACCCGGGAGAAGTACTAGTATCTGCCACCTGAGAAAGCTCTGGCATGCCAGTCTTCCATCAGGAGGATATCCTCCTCCTCCTCCGCCATCGGCTCTTGAGCCAAAGCATGAGGAAGGACAGTTGCTTGTCCCTCCGCAGAACTGGCCGGTCCACCGATGGGTAGTCCTGCACCAGCCTGCATCATCGGGATCGTGGACTGGAATGACTCGAACATCGCCTTGAATTAAACGAAATCACGGATTTCTTTTTTAACGAGAGAGTTGTTATACTTACCTCCCTAACACTAATATTTCCTAAATATCGACCTTGACTCAATAACCCCAGACTAAAAAAGATAGGTGCCCTTAATGGGCAGGTAGACAGGTGACAGTCAGCCGGATCCAACCTTTTGCATGCGCAGACTGTCACTGCCTCAGCTTGACTATTGGCCGACACATGCAACTTAAAAGCCTGAAGTCCGAGCCTCTCTGGGGCGGAGAGGACAGGTCCGTGTTAGGGAGGTAAGTATAACAACTCTCTCATGAAAAAAGAAATCTGTGATTTCGTTTATTTCACTTCAAGAAATATACTTACCTCCCTAACACTCTATGATATTGCCAGAATTTGTAAGAGAAGTTGGCGGGAGGGAGGCGAAGTCAAAAGACCAGCTCATCCCTTGCGCGTTTTGCGCATAAAGCACTAACATCTGAAATTGTGTGACACACACAATCAGGCAATGATTAGAACATTGGATAACACAAACGATGGTGAGAGTAATGACCATATGAACCCCCCACCCCCCTCCTTAAGGAACAGGAGAAGCTCTGACCTTCATGTCCCATACGCTCTCTAAGTACTTGTGCTAAGTACTACAGGACAAGCGACAAAAGGCTTCATTTCGTATACTCTCAATAAATGAACCACATAATACACAGGTACCATTACCTTATTAATAAATAAGGGTAATACATTGTGCCAATAAATTATGTAACAACAAAAGGCAGTACTGACCCTATGCATAAAAGCTGTATCCATCCAGTCCACATCAGTGAAGGAAAAAATGATACACGAATATGCGGTTGTTTCCACAATTAAAATGTGCTCTCTGAAGACAGCAAGTGCAAATTATCTACAATATATACACCTGATCATCTTTTGAATATCGATAAGGCAAGAGGATTAGTGGTGTCATGGAGGTAATGGTCGGTAAAACTTGACTCAGTGCCATGGAGCTACTGACATAATGTCATCCACCGGCACCCCATTAAACAGGGAGGTGGATACCACCATGCCAAGGACACTGTGAGCCTTGGCTAAGTCAACTTGTTTACCAGTGGCAGATTTGTGGCAAAATTGAATACATTCCACAATCGACCTAGATATAGTGTCCTTTGACGCCCTACCATGGGGTTCAATATAAGACAACCATAATAAGGATGGGTCCGTCCACCATTCCTGTGCACGCTGTTTGTACCTGTGTAATACGCGGACTGGACACCATGCTTTTGAATTAGGATCAAACCTAGTCAAAGCTGATAAAACAATTGGTTGACGTAGATATTTCAAAGACTGGTTCTTAGCCATGAAATTTATCCTAGGTAGAAGCTTAAGGCCTTGCCCTGTAACCACATAACGGTCTGCCTCAGCGAATAAAGCATGAGTCTCGCTTCTCTGTCTTGCAGAGGCCGCAGCAATAAGAAATACAGTCTTAAGTGTCAACATTTTCATAGAAATGGCACTTAGTGGTTCAAAGGGTTTGTCTGCTAGCACTTGATGCACTAGAGATAAACTCCAAGATGAAATCGCTGGAGGATTTCTTGGTCTTAGATTACCCATGCCTTTTATTAAAGTGGTCAATGAACAGACTTCGTCACTTCCTCTATCAGCCACGCAAGGGATAACTGACATCAAAGCTGACTTGTAACCAGCAATAGAGTTAGACTTGAGGCTATAGGCATCTTACAGGTGACAGAGGAAATCGGCTACTACCTGAATAGATGCATCCATTGGATTAACATCTCTGTTTGAGCACCATTCTGCAAATCGATTGATTTTAGTTATATGCTCTGGAGGTTGACCCCCTTCTAGCTTTTGCCATAAACATGGCAGCTTGCTCAGAAAAGCCCTCCGTAACTTTCGATTCCTTGACAACATCCACGCAGTCAATTGGAACATTGACGGGTTGTTGTGAAGGGACTTGCCCTGGAAAATAATATTGTCCATCAGAGGCAGAGGAACCGGATTGCAAACCAGAAGGTCCAGCAGATCTGTATACATTGATCGGCTTGGCCAATTTGGGGCGATCAGAAGCACCTGGCACTCCTCCTGCCTGATTTTCTGAAGAACATTTGGAATCAGGATTGCTGGTGGGAATTCTCTCCCAGCTGACAGCTAACGCATCAGTTGCATAAGCGCTTGGATCTGGAATTGGGGAGACGTACGTTGTCATCTTCGCATTCTTGTTCGTTGCGAACAAATCTATGTTGGGTTTCCCCCAGTGGTAGAACAGACGATCCGCCACACATTGATTTAGTTGCCATTCCGTAGGCAAAACACTCATCCTTCGGCTCAATGAGTCTACTAACAGATTTAGCCTTCCCAGAATGTGAACTGCCTTCAAGGTGATCATATGATCTAGACACCAGTAAAGCAGTTTCCAAATCATCATCCAGAGACTGGGCGACTTCCTTCCGCCCTGGCGGTTTATGTAAGTCACTTCTGTTGAGTTGTCTGATCGAACTAGAACAATCTTGCCCTGAACTTTCTTTAAGAAATGTTCCAGGCCCAGAGCTACTGCTCGTAATTCCAGTAGATTTATATGTTCCTGTGACTGATCCAGATTCCAAAGCCCTGATACTGTGGCTTCTTCTAGGCAAGCCCCACACCCCTCCATTGATGCATCTGTGTACACCGTTATTTGAGGGTGGGGTGGGGTGAGCATCACACCAGCCAGGAGATTCTCTCTCTTCATCCACCATTGAAGGTGGTGAATAAGAGGTTCCAACACTGACACCTCTGAGTCCAGGAAACCTGTCCTCTGGGTCCACGGTGTCATGATAAATAACTGGATAGGCCGCCTGAGCAAGGCCGTCTGTGAAATGACTGGTTCCAGAGAAACCATTAACCCCAGCGTTCTCAAGTAAACCTGTGCCAATACATGACGACTGTTGCACACTGACTATTACTGAGATGAGTATTTTTACTCTCTCCTGAGTAGGATAAACATACCCTATCTCTAAATCGAAGAACATTCCCAGGTAAACAAACTTCTGGGATGGAGTCAGCTCTGATTTCTGAAAGTTTATTATCCAGCCTAAGTCTGTGAGAGTTTTCAAAACTATCTCCAGATTTGCTGAAAGACTTTCCCGATTGTGTGCTTTTAACAGCCAATCGTCTATGTAAGTGCGGACTGCTATGCTTCTCCTGCGGAGGTATGCTGTTATTGCAAGAACCACCCTGGTGAAGACTTGAGGAGCCGTGGAAATTCTGAATAGTAAAACTTTGAATTCCCACTGTCGGCCCTGGAATGCGAATCTCAGGTATCGATGAAAACTTCGCAATTGGAATGTGGAAATAAGCATCCTTCAGATCCATGGACGCCGTCCACATTCCCATCTCCAACCCCACCAACACCGTTTTGACTGTTTCCACTTTGAAACTCGGTGTGTCTATGAACTTGTTCAATGGCTTGAGGTTGAGAATTGGTCTCCACCCTCCAGTGCTCTTTGTCAATAGAAACACGGTTGAATAGAAGCCTGGGAAATTTTGCGCCGGTTGAATTGCTTCTTTTTGTATGAGGGAATTTATCGCTTCCTTTATAGACAACCGTTGATCTGGATCTCTTGGAATTTTAGTCCAGATCGGACCCAGAGACAGGTGCGATGGTAGGCCTATCGCCCTGTCGGGTTGATACCCGGCTGAAAGCCATCGCAAGACTAAGCGGTCCTGGGTTAACCGCTCCCACTCCTGCTTGTGGGAGGTCAATCGACCTCCCACTGGTCCACCTAGGGAGAGAGGTTGACATAAGAAGTGCAAGAGTGGAACTGTCTCTGGTTCTAGCATTGGTGTGGTTCTTATGGAAATCAGTCCATCAGGCACGATTACCATGACCAGATCCTCGCGTGCCATGGCCCACTCCATGCGCACCTCGGTGCCCGGCCGGCTGCCTGTGCTTCAGGAGCCTGCGTGGCCACCCCCCCCCCCGCCCACTGCAGGCCGGTGCTGGCGTGGCCGTGGCCTATGCTACACCGGTGGCTGGCCTCTGACATGACCAGCGCCACCTCGGACCTGCTGTGGATGGTACGCAGGGGGTGCTGCACGAACGTGCTCCCTACGAAGCACCTCAAATTGTTCGCGTGGTGTAGTTCGGATCGCCCGGTCAGGTGCCGGCCGTACCAGCTAAGCTGGGTACGCGCCACCCGTCCTGGATTCGTTCCCTGAACACGTCCCCCCTGGGTAGAGCTATAAGCATATATGGGCCTATGAGAGATCGCGTTGTAAAAACGACTAAGTTCGTTAAAGCGCACAGCGCATGCTTAATACTATTCTGACAGAGCGTGTATTTCATGACCAAGATAGGATGGCGCTTTTAGTGTACCAAGTAGGTACATTGTAATCCTTTCTCATTACTTGTTCCTGCCGACTCTGGCATTACTCAAGACCAGAATTCGTGGGCTTTCCGAATCTGTAAACCATTTCAAAATCGGTTAAGAAATGGCTGAGATATCCACCCAGGGGCCGAATAGGTTGGATCTGTATTCGGCTACTATCAGCAAGACAGGCATTAAGCAGATGACTTCGGTCTCGAAGGTTTCTCTTCCGTAGCCACTGCAGCAATCCAACCCACCGCACTAAAGCAATTTTGTATCTCCCGATTGTGCGGGAGCATTCTTGGAACTTTTGAATATTGTTCACGAATACATCAAGAACTAACTCGGAACACAAACTTGCGGTGAGGCCTTTCGCGGCCTGAATATGTGATTCTACAGATGTAGAGGTAGCGATGTTCTTTGGTGGATGACTCGCCAGATCTGCTGGCTACACCAAAAAGTGGTCATTCAACCGTTCCCGCACTGATGTCGTGCAGGTCTATTTAAACTTTTTGACCGCAGCATGTAAACTTTGCCCGGTACGTCTTAAGAGCTAACTGACGTACCCCGCACCGTTAAGCTTAGTTATGTAACTTCATCCGTATTCAACAACCCCCGCTTATGATCGGGTTGTTATTAACTTCCATCCGTACCATCGGTGTACAGAAACTTTCGTCTTAGCAGTAATGTTATTGTATCTCTTACTGATTACTCTTCTATATTGTGATTACAGTCCTGAGTTCGATCCGCTCCTGCCCTGGACTGTTTGCGGGAACCGGCATGCGGGGACTTTCCAGCTTCCGGAGAACGCATCAACTCACGCCAAACCAAGGATGACGTATCAATTTCAGTAACACGATAGCCCATGCTTAAGAATGGCTACCGATTATTCAAGTAACTATACTTAACATTTTAATTATTCCGTTAATTACAGCTTTAATAATTATACTGTATCTGTATAAATGGTCCCGATGACTACAAGGCACCGTAACCGCCTTAGGACCGCTAGTTATAATTTCTGTATCTGTCTATAGTTATTCTTATTTTTTTTGTAAGGTGTTTTTACTAACCGCACCATAGTAGGTTTCTCAACCTGTACTTTATATATTATTCTGAACATTTTACATTGTATTGTTTATTCTGGTTAGTGTTATATATGGCAAGTAGCCATCAGTTTATATGTTTTGTTTATTTATAGAATGATATAGGACTGCAGTGCATGTAGGAAACACTATACAGCAACATTTATATATGCAGCACGTTCTCCCGCCACCGACAATTTTTCACTGAGGTCGCTGTCTGTGCTATAACTCTGTTTAGCCCGGCATGCTACAGACTAAAAGCCTTTCTATTTAGCTCGATAGGATAGGTTTAATATGATTAGAGACAATCTCTTAGGAGACACATAGTGTAGGCCTCTTTTCCGGTAGTTGTGATAATTTAGCCCCGCACTCCGGCAAGGCTGTGTAAGATTGGCCAACATACCTAATGAGCCTCATATTTCTAAGTTATTGTCTCTCTCCATGTTCCACTAAGCCTTATGGCTTCTTAATTGTTTGGATTTCACTATCCGCACCATGGACTGATCCGACCATGGGAAACTATTGGGGTTTCTGAGCGGTGATGGCCAGGGTGTGGTGTCACACACATTTCCCGCGTATCTTCGGATACTTGGTAGTTAGTTACCCTTGCCAAGGTAGGAAGCACTGCTAAAACATATCTTAATTATTATTTTCTTTTATCTGCTGGACAATCCTCCTGCACCGCAGTGCATAACTGGCCAACTTACGTTTAAACCTAACGTTAGGTTAAAAAGATAGCTCCATAGGACCTGGTGACGGGCGATATGCGCATCCCCTCTGCATTCTGTAAGAATGTCTAGGCATGATATTAAGATCTGCCACGCCCTCACGGGAAGGACATTCATGGTGGGTATTCGTCTCTCTTACCTCCACCATAACGATAGATCAGTTGCCTAAAAATGCTTTTGTGAAAAGTAACCAATGTCCTGTGACGTTTTATGTGGTTACGGAGCAAGATGTCCGCATTCTTACCCAGTTCGGCGATCTTGCGAAGTAACATGTATGCATGCTGTCTTCAGTATTGATATCTTAGGGCATCCATTCTCAATGACAGCCATATTTAAAAACTAGGTAGACGCCAGCCATTTGCGGCCTAAAACAGTTCATGTCTCTAAAAACTAAATGAAAGGTTAGGCATAGAAGAAGGCCCGCATAAATAAAAGCGGCAACTACTAATTCAGCATATTTGAAACTACATAAGACAGTGGCGTGGGAATCCTTCGGGAATCGCTCGTCCCGTCTTCACACAAAACAGCACGCAACCTTATAGTCATAATTTCACTAGGTATGGTCTTTTCTTTACAGCATTTTGGTTGAATATTAGAATAAGCCCCTTTTCGGCCAATACTCTTCACCCGCTTTCAGCGATGGCAACATCTTCCCATGACGGAGGCCCGCATGAGGCACTTGCCTCTCGCAAGGATTCTGTGACGACGGCCCACGCGAGGATAATACTCCTCACCCAAACTAGCACTAGGAGTAGTTCCCGCATGAGGGACATGGCTTTTTGACACTATAAAAGATAATTTTCTTTCCTTTCAGCCTATATTAAGTTAATTAGTTATCTCGTGTACGGGAGACTCCCTTGCGGGGATATCTCTGCGAACCTACGAGTCTGTGTGGCACCTCCGGGAGCCCTACGTTTAAAAGTTCATCAGGCTGTCTCTATGTCTTGTATTTTCGTATGCTCATTATATTTATCTAAGCATACTTGATGGTCTGTTTAGGTAAAACTGTTGTATAGACTTATTTTAATTAGGTCACCAAATCAAATCTTGTAAGTCCATAGATCACGAAATTGCTATGGACAGGCATACTGGTGACACAAACTCTTGGGATGAGACCGTAGTGTTAAATGATCGCGACGATGGTGGCACGGCCCCACCGGAACGATTGAGTTCCACCGGCCTTAGGAGTCAGTCTTTGCTACCCGTAGGGCAGTATCGCACGGGATCCGTAACCTAGAGACCGGAAGCTAACCAGCGTCATCATTCGTCGTGCACTTGTGGCGCGCCGAGTCGACACCAGACACCGGAACGGCCCAACATTACCCCGCGAGCTACAGTAGCGCCCTCTGATTATTGACTAGGGTGTCTACATCCCTGACCCCCAAAGAGACCAAGACCTGACATAGACGTCCGCAGCAGCCTGTTGTACAAATCCTGAGACGGACACAAATTGTCTCACGCAAATGTGCATCTCGCCCTGACACTCCTAGTCACTGCCCTAGTCATATAGTCCAGTCAGGTTAATCCCATCCTGGATGGCTCTCTGTACGGAGACAGGGCTTGTTTGGCGCGATGCAGACGCCGTTACTACACCCTGTAACTGCTATGGACGCTCTCGAGCTCTCCGCAGTGTTTGCTGAGCGCAGGTTGCTCGAGCACAGCGCTCCCGTGTCAGAATGGGAGCCTGGCCGCGTGTCCTTGCCAAGCGCTGCATGATCATCAGCGCTCGGCTTTGGCACTGTACCCTATTTCTGGTATTGGCTAGCAACAATACGGCACCGCTTCGCCACCTCATGGGGGGGGGGGGGGGGGCTTCGCAATCCGTCCATTAAACTTAATGGACATCTCTGCCGCTGTGAACATATCCACTATATGCTCTGCTAACGGCAGAGATGGTATGGCGGTAACTGCCAGCATTCCAGCCAACCACGGGCGCTGGTCCCGCTGGCTTGGCGACTGTTCAACACAGAGCTCTGCCCTAACGCTTACCAGCCATTGGCATGCGCCAAACCAGGCCTCCTCTGTGGCCACGTGTAAGTGCTTGACAAGGCGTGGGCCTTCGTCATCCTCTAATGCACTCGCAGGTGTACACGTGGCTGGAGCCGTGGATACCGCTGGCTGACCGTGGAAAACATGGGGACCTGAGAGAGCAGGCATGTCTTGCAGCACAGCTGAAAAGCCAGGAGCCGGCGCCATGGAAAGATGCTGGGTGTAATCAACCACACCATGGCCCGGACCAGCCGCCTTCATATCCTCGGCAAGCCGAGGTATACGGTAAAAGCGGTCAACCACTCCAACCCAGGCCACCCTTTGAGCTGTGAAAGCTACCCCTGCGGGAGTAGTTCCATGGAAATAATTGGACTTGCTCCCCGCAAGGGGTGCACGATCGTCCATTTCCATGTCCACGGCTTCAACGGGTGAACCCAGCAGAAAACCCCCTTCCTCCTGACCATCATAACCTGCCTCTGAGCTAGCAAATAGAGCTAACCCGGGCTGGCCAGCGAAGGTACCGTAAGAGGAGACGGTACCTTTCAGGCGCGAACACTCTAGGCGCGAGCCTGTGTCCAGCGGCCCGAGTCCAAGATCAACCGACGAGGCAAGCCTCGAGCCGGGATCATATAGACCTGCTTCAGGATCCATTGGCAACGCGGCGGGCCTTCCAAGATCTACTGAAGCCACGAATGATTCTAGAACATTTTCGGATCACGGACCACAACGGACACCAGAATCAGCGGTGGGGATTTTCTGCTCGGGAGCAGATGAAGAGGACAATAAATTACTCGGTCCAGGGAGCATGCTGTGAAGTAGCGCTGGTACCAAATCTTTTATTGTCCTCTTCATCTCCCCCATCATTTCCAACCTGAAAGTCTCCATTTCCGAAGAAACAGAGGCCTTTCTCTTACCCTTGCCACTTACACTCTTCTTCGCACACTTCTCCTCCTCCGACGCCTTATCCTTCACCTGTAAAGGCAAGAATTCAGAGAATAAGTCCCTCCCCCCACCACTGTTTACAAACATCACATTTTAAAAGTGGACCACAAGGTGAACACTTGACACAGAGGTGAGGGGCAAACTTCGACTTGATGGAATGATTACAGCCGCTACAAGAAGGCTTCTGAAAAAAGGGACAGACGACGACAATGAGTTAAAGATTCTTGAATTAATTTAAACAAAACCAATAACTCATAAAGGAGAAAGAAATCACCTATAGGCCTAAAAAGTATGGTGAAAAAAGATGAACAACCAGCCTTATAGATGATATTAAAAAATAATAATAAGGTTGATTATGACGTCATAATTTTCAAATAAAAGAAAACAGACGAACAACATCCAGGAGTAAGACGAATTGTATGAATACAAGAGCAATAGTAATGTGAACACAGTAATAGGTCATGCTTTTATAATGATACAGATAAACAGTATGACTGAAAATATATTGGCAGTAAATAATTACAAATATTTTCAAATATTTTAATGTGCCATAAAGCATAACTAGAGTACCTGAGTCTTTAGCAAAGGCATACCATCATGTCCAGCTCTTGGAAGTTCCAGCAGACAACCACTCTTCATCACCACTCGCTTATCTATTTATTTATTAAAGGGAAGGGTGGGACCAGAGGGCAGAACGACAAGCTCTCTCTCTTATGGGAGCCTACATGTATATCATTCTGGGCAGTCTTTTTTCCTAACATTTATAGGGAAATAGTGGAGAACAAACCTCCTTACAGAAACCTGTGGCCACAATCATAAAGAGATATTAGCATTTTATGGCGGCAGATAATAAAGTTACCAGTTTTCTGAGCACCTATAACGTCTATACCACGTCACGGAATAAACGAAATCTAGGATTTCTTTTTTCACGAGAGAGTTGATACTTACCTCCCTAATACTTTTGATATTGCTAAATATTGGCTTTCACTCAATAAACACTCAGATTTAAAACAGTTAGGTGCCCCTACTGGGCAGGGAGTCAGAGCGTAGTCTGGCGGATGCCAGCCCCACCACCGCGCATGCGCAGACTAGCACTTCCTCTGACTAGATTATTGGCTGACACACATGCAACTATTAAGAGCCTGAAGACCGAGCCTCTGTGGGGTGGAGAGGCCGGGTCCGTATCTAGGGAGGTAAGTATCAACTCTCTCGTGAAAAAATAAATCCTAGATTTCGTTTATTTCACTTCAAGAGTATACTTACCTCCCTAATACTTTTGATATTGCCAGAATTCGAAAGTGAATCTGGCGGGAGGGAGGCGAGGTCAAAAGACCAGCTCATCCCTATACGCTTTTCTGCGTTTAAGGCACTTAAACTTCTGAAACTGTAAGAAAAAACAGTCAGGATTTGACTAACCATCGGATAACACTACCGATGTATGAGAGATGACCGATGTCATATGCGCTCCCCCCCCTCCTTCCTGGGAGGAAGAGTCGCCTGACCTCAATGTCCTATACGCTCTCTACGTACAAGTGCCATGTACTACAGGACAGAGACGAAAAAGCTCCATTTTCGTAACTCTCAACAATGAACCACACAAATACACAAACCATCACCATATTAATAACGGGTAATCGTGACAATACAATCAACAACGGACAACACATGAACAAGACTGACCTTGTTGAAAATGGCTGCTGACATCATCTTCCCAACGGTAAAGACTGATGCAGGCCCAAAAGTGGGTGTTTCCATAAATTAATTGTGAAATATATAAGTAATGAGGAAAACCCTCCTCAAAAAATATAAACCGATTTATTTTTTCAAAATCGACAAGGCGAGAGGATTAGAGGTGTCACGGAGATAATGGTCTGTAAAACTTGACTCACAGTGCCACTGAGCCACCGACATAATATCATCCACAGGGACCCCATTAAATAGGGCCGTGGATGCCACTACGCCGCGGACACTGTGAGCCTTGGCCACGTCAACCTGCTTCCCGGTGGCGGATTTATGGCAAAACTGAATGCATTCCACAATCCACCTGGAAATGGTGTCCTTAGAAGCCCTGCCATGGGGTTCAATATATGACAACCATAACGCTGACTGGTCGGTGCGCCACTCCGCCGTACGTTGTTTGTACCGGCGCAGCGCCCGGACGGGACACCATGCTTTAGAATTAGGATCATATCTAGTTAAAGCAGGCAAAATAATAGGTTGACCTGGATATTTCAACGACTGATTTTTAGCCAAGAAATTAATCCTAGGTAGCAGCTTAAGGCCTTCCCCTGAAACCACAAAACGGTCATCCTCGGCTGATAAGGCATGAATTTCACTCCTACGCCTAGCCGAGGCCGCAGCAATTAAAAACACAGTCTTCAGTGTTAATAGTTTCATAGAAATGGAACTAAGTGGTTCAAAAGGCTTATCACCTAGTACTTGAAGCACTAGCGATAAACTCCAAGACGGAATCACAGGTGGATTCCTTGGTCTTAGATTGCCCATGCCTTTAATTAATACATTTAATGTATTTACTTCATCACTTCCCCTCTTAGCCAAGCAAGGAATAACAGACATTAATGCTGATTTATAACCAGCAATAGAGTTAGGCTTGAGGCTATAGGCATCATAGAGGTGACAGAGGAAATCAGCTACTACTTGAATAGATGAATCCATTGGATCAATACATCTTTTTGAGCACCATTCTGCAAATCTGTTGATTTTATAATTATATGCTCTGGAGGTTGACCCCCTCCTGGCTTTGGCCATAAACATGGCTGCTTGCTCAGAAAAGCCCTCCTTAATTCTAGATTCCTTGACAACATCCACGCAGTCAATCTGAACATTGACGGATTGTTGTGAAGGGCCTTGCCCTGGAAGATAATATCGTCCATCAGAGGCAGAGGAACCGGATTGCAGACCAGAAGGTCCAGCAGATCCGTATACCATGATCGGCTTGGCCAATCCGGGGCGATCAGAAGCACTTGGCATTCCTCTTGTCTGATTTTCTGAAGAATTTTTGGAATCAGGATTGCTGGAGGGAATGCGTATGCATACATTCTCCCCCAGCTGATAGCTAACGCATCTGTTGCGAAAGCGCTTGGATCCGGAATCGGAGAGACGTACGTCGTCATCTTCGCATTCTTCTTCGTTGCGAACAAATCGATGTTGGGTTTTCCCCAATGGTCGAACAGACGATCCGCCACACATTGATTTAGTTGCCATTCCGTGGGTAAAACACTCATCCTTCGGCTCAATGAGTCTGCTAGCAGGTTTAACCTTCCCGGAATATGAACTGCTTTCAAGGTAATCTGGTGATCCAGACACCAACAAAGCAGTTTCCATGTCATCATACAGAGACTGGGCGACTTCGTTCCGCCCTGGCGGTTTATGTAAGTCACAACTGTTGAGTTGTCTGAACGAATAAGAACAATCTTGCCCTGAACTTTCTGTAAGAAATGTTCCAGGGCCAGGACTACTGCTCTTAGCTCCAGTAGATTTATATGTTCCTTTGACTGTTCCAGATTCCAAAGCCCTGATATCGTGTACTCTCCCAGGCAAGCTCCCCAGCCCTCCATCGATGCATCTGTATACACAGTCACCTGAGGGTGGGGAGGGGTTAGCAAAACCCCCGGCAAGAGATTCTCTGTATTCAACCACCATTGCAGGTGGTGAATGAGAGGCGCCAACACTGACACATTCGAGTCCAGCGAACCTGTACTCTGGGTCCATTGTGTCATGAGGAATAACTGGATCGGCCGCCTGCGTAAGGCGGCCTGAGGAATGACTGGTTCCAACGAAACCATCAACCCCAGCATTCTCAAGTAAACCCGTGCCAGGACATGACGACTGTCGCACACTGACTGAATCAACGAGATGAGTTTTTGAACTCTCTCCTGAGTAGGATAAACATATCCTGTCTCTAGATCGAAGAACATCCCCAGGTAAACAAACTTCTGGGATGGAGTCAGCTCTGATTTTGGGAAATTGATCATCCAGCCCAAGTCTGTGAGAATTTTCAAAACAATCTCCAGATTGGCCGACAAACTTTCCCGGGTGTGCGCTTTCAACAGCCAGTCGTCTATGTACGTGTGGACTGCTATGCTTCTCCTGCGGAGGTATGCTGTGATCGCAAGAACCACACGGGTGAAAACCCGAGGAGCCGTGGAAATTCCGAAGGGCAACACCCTGAATTCCCACTGTCTGCCCTGGAATGCAAATCTCAGGAAGCGACAGAAACTCCCGTGGATGGGGATGTGGAAATAAGCGTCCTTCAAATCTATCGACGCCGTCCACATCCCCCTCTCCAACCCCGCCAACACCGAGCGCACCGTTTCCATCTTGAAACTGGGCGTCTCGATGAACTTGTTCAGTGGCTTGAGGTTGAGAATCGGTCTCCACCCTCCGGTGCGTTTTGTTACTAAGAACAGGGTTGAATAGAAGCCCGGGCATCTTTGTGCCGGCTGAATAGCTCCTTTTTGTACGAGGGAATTTATCTCCTCCTCGATACACAACCTTTGCTCTGGATCCCTCGGAATGGGAGTCCAGACCGGCACCAGAGACAGTCGCGACGGCGGGCCTCTCACCCACTCTGGATGATACCCGACGGAAAGCCATCGCAAGACTAAACGGTCCTGAGTTAACCGTTCCCACTCTTGCATGTGGCCGGCTAGCCGGCCTCCCACCGGCCCACCTAGGGACCGCGGTGGACACGAGGCATGCAAGAGCGGCACTGTCTCCGTCGCCATACACACCGGAGTGGTTCTTACCGCGGTAAGCGTCCTGTCAGGACCGATAACCACGCCCAGATCCTCGCGCGCCCCGCCCCGCCCCGCGCGCACCTCGGTGCGCGGGCGGCTGCCTGGCTGACGGCGCCTGAGGAACCTGCGCCCCCCTCGCTGCTGGCCGAATCGCACGCGGCCGAGGCCGACGCTGCGACGGTGGCTGGCCACTGACCTGGCCAGCACCACCTCGAGCCTGCAGGGGACGACACGCCGGGGCCGCGGCGCGAGCGTTAGCACGACGCAGCACATCAAACTGCTCGCGCAGCGCCCTCTGGTTATTCACCAGGGTGACCGTCTCTTGGAGGTGGCGACATCCCTCACCTCCAAAAAGACCAGGGCCCGTCATAGGCGTACGCAGTAGCCTATTGTACAGGTCCTGAGACGGGCACAGATTGTCCAGGGCAAACGTGCGTCTTGCCCTGACACTCCTGGTCACCGCCCGAGTCATACAGTCCAGCGCCAGGTTAATACCATCCTGGATGGTTCGCTGGACAGTGACCGGACTTGGCTGGCGCGATGCGGATGCCGTCACTACCCCCTGTAACAGCTGGGAGACGTGGGACAGAGCGGCAATTGAAGCCCTCCCACTCTCCTCCGCATCACGCAACGCGGTATTCGCCGAACGCAACGCGTTCGCGCACAGGACACCCGTGTCAGAACGGGAGCCTGGCCGCGCATCCTCACCCAAAGCCGCGCGGTCATCCACGCTGGGCTTGGGCACCACACCGTACCGCTGGTAATCCAGGGGCACAATGCGACAACGCCTGGCCACCTCGCGAGGGGCCTTCGCGAGACGTCCATTCGACTTAATGGACGCCTCCGCCGCCTTGAACATGTCAACGACATGCTCTGCCAGCGGCAGAGAAGGCATAGCGTTAGCAGTCGGTTTCCCAGCTAACCACGGCGTGTGAACACGCTGGCTAGCCGACTGCTCCACGGGCAGATCAGGCCTAACGCTCACCAACCACTGGCAAGCGTCATACCAATCCTCCTCCGTGGCTAACTGCGAGCGCTCTACAAGACGGGGTCCTTCGTCTTCCTCCTGAGCGCAAGCAGTAGAGCTTGACGGCGGGTATGCTGATACACCTGGCAAGCCAGGGAAAACATGCGGGCCTGACAGCCCCGGCATGAGAATATCACTGGTTTGACCAGGAGCAGGCACCGTGGCAGAGCGCGGGGTATATATAGTCTCACCACGGGCCCGGCCAGCACCAGCAACAGCCTCGGCAAGCCGAGGTATGCGGTACCGCTGGCCATCAGCAGCGCCCTGGGCCACCACCTGAGCCGCGGACTTTACTCCAGGGTGAGTAAAACCGTGGAATAAGGCGCCTGTATTCCCCGCGAGGGGTGCACAAACGTCTTCATCCATGTCCACGTCGTCAGACGGCGACCCTAGCAGGTAATCCTCATTACCCTGGTCAGAAAGATTAGACCCCGGGTCAGCAAAGAGAGCTAACCCGGGCTGACCAGGAACGGTGCCATAGGAGGTACTGGCCACCGCGGCGTGCGGATACCCCTGGACTGATAAGCAGCCAGCGGGTTCCAGCGACAACCGTCCACGGTCCCCTATCGGCGCGGCAATAAGCCTGCTGCCAGGGCCGTGGAACGCCCCCTCTAATGGGGCCACCTCTGAATCGTCGGACAACGGAAGCGGACTAAGGAAAATCGATCCAGAGGCGGGGATTACCTGCTCCGAAGCCGATGATGAGGACAGTAAAGGATTTGGTCCAGGAAGCATGCCACGAAGCAACCCTGGAACCAAATCCTTTACTGCCCTCTTCATCTCTCCCAACATCTCGGTCCGGAAGGCCTCCATATCCACCGCGGATGAGACCTTCCCCTTACCCTTCCTACTTACAACCTCTCGTTTCCGCTTCTTCTTCTCCTCCTCTACCACCTTGTCCGTCGCCTGTAAGCAGCACAAGAATTCGGACATTAACTCGCCCCCCCAGTGCTTACATATGTCACAATTAACCAATGGACCACAAGGGCTACATTGAAAACACAGATGCGGCCAGAACTTTTCAAGAAGAAAACGACCACAGGACGCGCAACCCGGTCCCTGAAACAGGGCAAAGGACAAGGAGTATGAGCAACTAGTTAAGCTTAGAAACTCAATCCAACTCAAAGAGAAGGAAATGATCATAAAGATCAATATACATCAGAAACCAGCATAGCGCTTAAATTGCTAATAAATACATAGCCAGGCTGATTATGACGTCATTAATCCCGTGACAGGAAAAAAATCGATCCCAACAAAACATCCAAGTGCAAGGACGAATTGTATGCTGAATGGATAAGTCGACTACACAACCATCAGATACATATAGATAACTCTTTTCTGGCAAAAATGTTAATTATCTCCCTTTGTTTGTTTACAATAATTAACATCACCACATTATCAATAACTAGATACCTGACACTTTGTATAGACAAACCATCCAACGTGACGAACCGGAGAACTCCACCATCTGCACGCCTCTTAACTCTCTCCACCTCATGGGGAAGGAATTGGATCAAGAGGGCAAAGTGAGAAGACCTTTATACTAGGCCTCCAACTCACTGGACATAATTTTTCATTTGGTTAGATAACCTAACAGTGTTAGTAGGAAATGGAACCATGGTGGAGAGAAAACTAACTCTCTGCTACTGTGAAGTCACCACCTAGCGTCATACAGACCTGTGGACATAAACAGAAAGAGAAATTAGTCCTATGTAGCACCGAGTTGACATAACCCAACTAACCAAGGCGCTTATCACGGTAACCGCGAGTCCCGGAAACACAATACACCGGGAAGAAAACTCGCTAATTTTACTAGAAGTCACCTGATTTAAAGGTCCTAAGTCCTTCCGTGGCGTAGTGTATCCTCCCGCCATCCTAAATCAGACACTAACACTCCAAAATAACACTAATAAACAGTTTAAGAGTAGAAAAGCTTATGACTGAAAAGACATGTGTGTTCTCTTTGCCAATAATCTAGCAAAGAGGAAGTGCTAGTCTGCGCATGCGCGGTGGTGGGGCTGGCATCCGCCAGACTACGCTCTGACTCCCTGCCCAGTAGGGGCACCTAACTGTTTTAAATCTGAGTGTTTATTGAGTGAAAGCCAATATTTAGCAATATCAAAAGTATTAGGGAGGTAAGTATACTCTTGAAGTGAAATAAACGAAATCTAGGATTTCTTTTTTCACGAGAGAGTTGATACTTACCTCCCTAATACTTTTGATATTGCTAAATATTGGCTTTCACTCAATAAACACTCAGATTTAAAACAGTTAGGTGCCCCTACTGGGCAGGGAGTCAGAGCGTAGTCTGGCGGATGCCAGCCCCACCACCGCGCATGCGCAGACTAGCACTTCCTCTGACTAGATTATTGGCTGACACACATGCAACTATTAAGAGCCTGAAGACCGAGCCTCTGTGGGGTGGAGAGGCCGGGTCCGTATCTAGGGAGGTAAGTATCAACTCTCTCGTGAAAAAAGAAATCCTAGATTTCGTTTATTTCACTTCAAGAGTATACTTACCTCCCTAATACTTTTGATATTGCCAGAATTCGAAAGTGAATCTGGCGGGAGGGAGGCGAGGTCAAAAGACCAGCTCATCCCTATACGCTTTTCTGCGTTTAAGGCACTTAAACTTCTGAAACTGTAAGAAAAAACAGTCAGGATTTGACTAACCATCGGATAACACCACCGATGTATGAGAGATGACCGAATGTCATATGCGCTCCCCCCCCCTCCTTCCTGGGAGGAAGAGTCGACTGACCTCAATGTCCTATACGCTCTCTACGTACAAGTGCCATGTACTACAGGACAGAGACGAAAAAGCTCCATTTTCGTAACTCTCAACAATGAACCACACAAATACACAAACCATCACCATATTAATAACGGGTAATCGTGACAATACAATCAACAACGGACAACACATGAACAAGACTGACCTTGTTGACAATGGCTGCTGACATCATCTTCCCATCCGTAAAGACTGATGCAGGCCCAAAAATGTGGGTGTTTCCATAAATTAATTGTGATATATATAAGTAATGAGGAAATCACCTCAAAAAATATAAACCGATTTATTTTTTCAAAACCGACAAGGCGAGAGGATTAGAGGTGTCACGGAGATAATGGTCTGTAAAACTTGACTCACAGTGCCACTGAGCCACCGACATAATATCATCCACAGGGACCCCATTAAACAGGGCCGTGGATGTCACTACGCCGCGGACACTGTGAGCCTTGGCCACGTCAACCTGTTTCCCGGTGGCGGATTTATGGCAAAACTGAATGCATTCCACAATCCACCTGGAAATGGTGTCCTTAGAAGCCCTCCCATGGGGTTCAATATATGACAACCATAACGCTGACTGGTCGGTGCGCCATGCCGCCGTACGTTGTTTGTACCGGCGCAGCGCCCGGACGGGACACCATGCTTTAGAATTAGGATCATATCTAGTTAAAGCAGGCAAAATAATAGGTTGACCTGGATATTTCAACGACTGATTTTTAGCCAAGAAATTAATCCTAGGTAGCAGCTTAAGGCCTTCCCCTGAAACCACAAAACGGTCATCCTCGGCTGAT
>CM067373.1:43577464-43618302 GCA_034401795.1 Chaetoderma sp. LZ-2023a
TATTGTGCAAGAGTATGCTGGAGGAAAATGCCCTTTTTAAACATTTTCATTTTGAATAGAATGTGGGCCATATAAGAAGGATCAAAATTTTTGAAATCTGTCAAGTCATAGTTTCAGATTTCCTTCAGACTTTGTCAGAGTAAGCATATGTATGTATTAACAGGAAATTCCAAGTATTATAGTGAAAGGTCAAATACTTTTTGAAAACTGGCCTATCCAATACCCCCTGCCTAAAATTGACAAAAATTTGTAACACAATTTCTATGTTTGAGGCTTCATATCTCACCGACTACAGTGCTCACAATACTAGGTCTTTTTATTTTAACAGTCTGGTCACCATAGTTCGAGAAAATCACAAGCATTTTGTGCTGACCTGTTTTAGGCATGTATTAGGGGTCGTCAAAAATGCCAAAAAATGTGATTTTTCATATTTTAATCCAAACTTGGTGATGCCATAAAATGTATTTGTATTTGGTTTGCACAAATGATTTCTATCCTGTTAACTAGAGCTACTGCCACTTTAGTGATATTTATTACCTAATGGCAAGATATGCTCCGCAAAAATTTTGTGGGAGCCATACCCCCACCCCTGTTCGCCAAAATGGGGTGACTTCATAACATCTTTTTTCAAAATAACCCCTTTCAATTTTTTTAATATTTTGGTGAATGTTATATATATGGTCAATGGTTACAGGGCCAAAAGGTTCACTCTTACATTTGTTTCCTTTTAGAGCTATGGCACATACAGAATCTGATATTTTTTCAAAAACTTGTATGATATTCGATTTTGGGGGGTTAATAATTTTAAAAGTATACACTCTAGAAGTATGAAACAAGAGATGTAGCGCGTTTCCCTGCCTTATTAAAAGAAACAACCAGCATTTCCCTTTTACAAAATAGATAAACATGGATTTTAGAGATGTCAAAACCTTACTTTGTTAAAATTTGACATTTTTGTGGGTAAACTACAAGTCATTAACCAACAACATTTTCAATGGGAATAACATATTGCCTGGAGAATATTTAAAAAACAATTTGACTATAAGTTGTTGCTGACTTAGCCATCAATAATTTTCAGTCAAATCATTTTCAAAATATACACCAGGTACAGAGTTTGTCCTGTAAGCTGGTCGAGCTGCAACAGCTCATCACTCAGTCTTGAGTTATCCAGTGTTAATAAAGACAGAGATTTCATATCTAGAGAAAATAACTCAACCTTCAGAGCTTTGTATATGATTAGGTCAATTGCTGTAATAGACATAGGTAGTGAGGTGATATTGATTAGTCACATGGTCTCAGTTTTTCTCAGAGATCTGCATGCAAGTATTGCTATCAACAAGAGTTCAGTCAAGCATTTTAAGTGATCAAGATTAGGCAGCATGACCAGTGAAAGTGTTTAATAATTACTGCTTTGAAACATTGACATTGTTGCTGATACACAAATGTTTAGATATTTACTTTAGAAATTTAATAATTCACTATACATTTTAATGATAAATTAGGCCTTTTAATTTGAAAAGTGTAAACTTTGACTAGGACACGTTGCACAATGGCTGAATTACCAGAGACATTTTGTTCAGTTGGACGTCTCACTAATGATAAATGTCATAAGTTTACGGATAAATGCTCTGTAAATGATGTTGTACAATTGACGGCTACAGATAAAACACTTGTTGCAATGAGAAGCGGCCAGAGTGAGGATAGTTTAGAAACAGTGTGCTGTTGCCACAAGAAACACTATCTGCATATATTCCCGATGATGAAGCAGAACACTTCATGTTGTGATCCCCTAAAAGTTCACAAAAAGCTTATTAAAAAGGGACTAGTTAATATAGATCAAGAAATTGTGGCATTAATACAGTCGAAAACTAGAGAGAGAAAACAACCTGGCCAAAAGATTTGCCATCATTGTTTGCAGAAAATTAATAACCTGACAGATTGTAGTGACAGTGAACCGGAATCAATGGCCATAGCAGATACTTTGTACAGTAATGCTGAATGCCTCAACTCTAGTTTCTCAGCAGTTTGAGTTTCTCCCCTAAAGAGTGTCCATTCAGAAAGGAAAGTATCATATGGTAAACGAAAAATCAAACAAATGGCAGAAGCAACAACAAGTCACGTGGCATCCCACCTAGGTTTTCCACCTAATAAATTAGTTGCTGACACTTCACAAACTGAATGTACATGTGATTCTAAGTTAGATGTGGACTACTTGGTATCGAACATGAATGAAAAACTGTCTGTGTCATCACAAAATCAAAAGATACAAGTATTGACTATTACACCTAAATCATGGTCGATAGATAAAACTGTTCAGGTTTTTCAGGCATGTGGTGTTACGCGTTATATGGTGAAACAAGCCAGACAACTTGCGCAGAATGATGGAATACTCGCTGATCGTGAAACCTTTAAAAGAAATAAGCTTGATCAGCATACACTAGATAGTGTTATTAACTACTACCAAGATGACACTGTATCTAGACTATTACCCGGGAAAAATGATTTTGTTACTATAAGAATTTGTGGTACCAAAGAACATAAGCAAAAACGGCTAATCCTGACAAATTTGAAGGAAGTACATGCTAATTTCAAAACAGAAACTGGACTTAAAATTGGTTTCTCTAAATTTGTTGAGTTAAGACCCAAATGGTGTGTAACTGTTTCTTCTAGCGGCAGCCACAATGTTTGTGTATGCGAAAAACACCAAGATGTAAAGTTTATGGTGGATGTTATCTCTGAAGACTATCATAACCTAATTGACAAATCTGTATGTGACAGTAGTTCTAGAAATTGCATGCTGCAGCGATGTGAAAAGTGTCCAGGAACTGCATTTCTCAAAACTTACTTAGAGCAAGACCTTTACGAGCACATGGATGAGGATGACATCATTAAATTCAATGAATGGGTATCCACAGACCGAATTGAAATCATGCGCCGAGAAGTATCAGTTGAAGATTTTATTTCTATATTATGTCAACGGATCCAAGAATTAACACCACATTCCTTCATAGCGAAATCTCAAAGTGAATTCTTGAAAGCGTGCAAACATGATTTAGATGACACTACTGCCATTGTTGTTCTCGACTTTGCTGAAAATTACAGCATTATTGTGCAAGATTGTGTACAGGGATTTTATTGGAACAATTCTCAAGTCACGATACATCCTTTGGCATTTTATGTTAAGGCTTATGGAAAGTTGAATGAAGAAAATGCATGCTTCATCTCTGAGTGTCTGAAACACGAAACAAATACTGTGTACTGTTTTCAGGAGATTTTTACAAGATATTTGAAGGAAAAGTATCCCAATATTCATATAATTAAATACTTTAGTGATGGGTGTGCAGGACAATACAAGAACTTCAAAAACTTTATTAATGTCTGCCATCATTATTCAGATTTTGATATTAAGGTAGAATGGCATTTCTTTGCTACCAGCCATGGTAAAGGTGTTTGCGACGGTATCGGTGGCACAGTGAAGCGCTTAGCCGCAAGGGCTAGTCTGCAAACAGCGCTTATACGAAATGCTAGTGAATTGTATGAATTCAGCCAACAGAACATAAGCAAGATCAAGTTCTTCTTAGTTAGTAAAGATGAGATCCAGAGCCATCATACAATGTTGGAAGAGCGGTATCTCCTTGCCAAAACAGTGCAAGGAACCAGGTCATTCCATTCGTTTGTTCCAAATTTCAACTGATGATGTTTCATACACTCGGTCATTTTCTAACACACAACCTGGTATGTCATCAGAGATTCAGAATTTAAATATCCCTATGGAACTGTCTTTGAATGACTATGTTGGTGCATTGTATGACAAAAATTGGTGGTTTGGCATAGTGTTAGAAATTAGTCTAGAAAATGAGGACTGTCTCATTTCGTTTATGAAGCCGCATGGACCAGCTCGATCCTTTAGTTGGCCAAGGCGCACAGACCAGTGCTGGGTTCCTTTTTGTGACATTCTAAGTAAGGTGTCAACACCATTGACAGCAACTGGCCGGCAGTACACTTTTCCACAAACTGATATCGACTTTATAAATGGACTATTTAAATAATTTGGAGGAGCGGTATATGCTGGATCATGTACCGTATCATCAATTATTGCTGAGGTATGTAGTATTTCACATCAAGAGTATACTTACCTCCCTAATACTTTTGATATTGCTAAATATCGGCTTTCACTCAATAAACACTCAGATTAAAACAGTTAGGTGCCCCTACTGGGCAGGGAGTCAGAGTGTAGTCTGGCGGATGCCAGCCCCACCACCGCGCATGCGCAGACTAGCACTTCCTCTTTGCTAATTTATTGGCAGAGAGTCTACACATGTTTTTGTGATAGAGCTTTTCTTGACTCAATTTTTAGTGTTTTTGTGAAAATTTGGAAGTGTTTATCCCTGATAAAGATGGCAGGAAGGACGACTTCGCCAGAGGAGGGCCCAGGACCTTTAAATCAGGTGACTTCTAGTAAAATTAGCGAGTTTTGTCCCCGGTGTAATGTGTTTCCGGGACTCGCGCTTACCGTGATAAGCGCCTTGTTTAGTTGGTTTATTTCAACTAGGTGCTATATCATACTAATCTCTCTTTGTGTTTATGTCCGCAGGTCTGTGTGACGATATGTAATGGACATCACATCAGCAGAGGGTTTGTTTTCTCTCCACCATGGTTCCATTTCCTACTAATACTGTTAGGTTATCTAACCAAAAATTTTATGTCCAGTGAGTCGGAGGCCTAGTATAAAGGTCTTCTCACTTTGCCCTCTTGATCCAATTCCTTCCCCTAGAGGTGGAGAGAGTTAAGAGGCGTTCAGTTGGTGGAGTGCTCCAGTTCATCACGTTGGATGGTTTGTCTATACAAAGTGTCAGGTATCTAATTATTGATATGAGGTGATGTTAATTATTTAGAGAGGAAAGGGAGATAATTAACAGTATTTGCCATTGTTATCAGTATATATCTGATGGTTGTGTAGTCGAAATGTCCATTCTGCACATGTTCTGGTTAGAGATACAATTCGTCCTTGCACTTGGATGTTTGTTGGGGATCGATTTTTTCCTGTCATAGGATTAATGACGTCATAATCAGCCTTGCTCTTTATTAACAATTAAAGTTGTCCGAAGCTGGTTTTCTGATGAATATTGATCTTTATGATCATTTCCTTCTCTTGAGTTGGTGAGTTTCTGAGCTTAACTAGATTGCTCATACTCCTCGTCCTTTGCCCTGTTTCAAAGACCTGGTTGTGCGTCCTGTGGACGGTTTTTGAAGGACAAGTTTGTGCCTCATCTCTGTTATCAGTGTAGCCCCTGTGGTCCCTTGCTTAATTGCGAGATATGTAAGCACTGGGGGGGCGAGCTAATGTCCGAATTCTTGTGCTTGCAGGCGAAGGACAAGGTGGTGAAGGAGGAGAAGAAGAAGCAGAAAAGAGAGGTTGTGAGTAAGAAGGGTAAGAGGAAGGCCTCGTCCGCGGTGGACATGGAGGCCTTCCGGACCGAGATGTTGGGAGAGATGAGGAGGACAATAAAGGATTTGGTTCCAGAGTTGCTTCGTGGCATGCTTCCTGGACCAAATCCTTTGCTGGCCTCATCATCTGCTTCGGAGCAGGTAATCCCCACCTCTGAATCACCTTTCCTTAGTACGCTTCCGTTGTTCGAAGATTCAGAGGTGGCCCCATTAGATGGGGCATTCCACGACCCTGGCAGCAGGCTTAGTGCCGCGCCGAATAGGGACCGTGGACGGTTGTCGCTGGAACCCGCGGGCTGCTTATCAGTCCAGGGGTATCCGCACGCCGCGGGTGCCAGTACCTCGTATGGCACCTTCCCTGGCCAGTCCGGGTTAGCTCTCTTTGCTGACCCGGAGTCTAATCTGTCTGGCCAGGAGGATGAGGATTACCTGGTGGGGTCGCCGTCTGAGGACGTGGCCATGGATTACGACGTCTGTGCACCCCTCGCGGGGAGTACAGGCGACTTATTCCACGGTTCTACTCACGCAGGGGTAGAATCCACGGTTCAGACTGTGGCCCTGGGCGCTGAGGGCCAGCGTTACCGCATACCTCGGCTTGCCGAGAGTGTCACTGGTGCTGGCCGGGGCCGTGGTGGTGCGGTATGTGCCCCGCGCTCTACCACGGCGCCTGCTCCTGGTCAAGCCAGTGAGATTAGCATGCCAGTGTTTTCAGGCCCGCATGCTCTCCCTGGCTTGCCAGGGATATCAGCGTATCCGCCGTCAAGCTCTGTTGCTTGCGCTCAGGAGGAAGACGAAGGCCCCCGTCTTGTAGAGCGCTCGCAGCTAGCCACGGAGGAGGATTGGTCTGACGCTTGCCAGTGGTTGGTGAGTGTTAGACCAGATCTGCCCGTGGAGCAGTCGGCTAGCCAGTGTGATCACAGGCCGTGGTTAGCTGGTAAGCCTACTGCTAACGCTAAGCCTTCTCTGCCGCTGGCAGAGTATGTCGTTGACATGTTCGAGGCGGCGGAGACGTCCATTAAGTCGAGTGGACATCTCGCTAAGGCCCCGCGCGAGGTGGCCAGGCGTTGCCGCATCGTGCCCCTGGATTACCAGCGGTACGGTGTGGTACCTAAGCCGAGCGTGGATGACCGCGCGGCTTTGGGTGAGGATGCGCGGCCAGGCTCCCGTTCTGACACGGGAGTCTTGTGTTCGAATGCGTGGCGTTCAGCAAATACCGCGTTGCGTGATGCGGAGGAGAGTGGGAGGGCTTCGATTGCTGCTCTGTCCCACGTCTCCCAGCTGTTACAAGGGGTAGTAACAGCATCCGCATCGCGCCAGCCAAGTCCGGTCACAGTCCAGCGAGCCATCCAGGATGGTCTCAACCTGGCTCTGGACTGTATGACGCGGGCGGTGACCAGGAGTGTCCGGGCAAGGCGCACATTTGCCTTGGACAATCTGTGCCCGTCCCAGGACCTGTACAATAGGCTACTGCGTACGCCTATGACAGGTCCTGGTCTCTTTGGAGGTGAGGGATGTAGGCACCTCCAGGAGACGGTTACTCTGGTAAATAACCAGAGGGCGCTGCGCGAGCAGTTTGAGGTGCTTCGTCGTGCTAACGTTCGTGCCGCACCCCCTGCATATCGTCCCCTGCAGGCTCGAGGTGGTGGTGGCCAGGTCAGAGGCCAACCACCATCGCAGCGTCGGCCTCGGCCACGTGCGATCCGGCCAGCAGCGAGGGGGGGGGCGCAGGCTCCTCAGGCGCAGTCAGCCAGGCAGCCGCCCGCGCACCGAGGTGCGCGCGGTGCTGGGCATGGTAATCGTTCCTGATGGGACGGTTACCGCGGTAAGAACCACTCCGGTGTTTCTGGCAAAGGAGACAGTGCCGCTCTTGCACTCCTTATGTCCACCTCTATCCCTAGGTGGACCGGTGGAAGGCCGGCTAGCCGACCACATGCAAGAGTGGGAACGGTTAACTCAGGACCGTTTAGTCTTGCGATGGCTTTCAGTCGGGTATCATCCCGATTGGATGACAGGCCCACCATCGCGACTGTCTCTAGTGCCGATCTGGACTCCAAATCCGAGAGATCCAGAGCAAAGGTTGTGTATCGAGGAGGAAATAAATTCCCTCATACAAAACGGAGCTATTCAGCCAGCACAAAGGTGTCCAGGCTTCTATTCAACCCTGTTCTTAGTAACAAAAAACACCGGAGGGTGGAGACCAATTCTCAACCTCAAGCCATTGAACAAGTTCATAGAGACGCCCAGTTTCAAGATGGAGACTGTGCGCTCGGTGTTGGCGGGGTTAGAGAGGGGAATGTGGACAGCGTCGATAGATTTGAAGGACGCTTATTTCCACATCCCCATACACAGGAGTTTCCGTCGCTTCCTGAGATTTGCATTCCAGGGCAGACAGTGGGAATTCAGGGTGTTACCCTTCGGAATTTCCACGGCTCCTCGGGTTTTCACCCGTGTGGTTCTTGCGATCACGCATACCTCCGCAGGAGAAGCATAGCAGTCCACACGTACATAGACGACTGGCTGCTGAAAGCGCACACCCAGGAAAGTTTATCGGCCAGTCTGGAGATTGTTTTGAAGACTCTCACAGACTTGGGCTGGATGATCAATTTCCCAAAATCAGAGCTGACTCCATCCCAGAAGTTTGTTTACCTGGGGATGTTCTTCGATCTAGAGACAGGATATGTTTTTCCTACTCAGGAGAGAGTTCAGAAACTCATCTCATTAATACATTGATTCAGTCAGTGTGCGACAGTCGTCATGTCCTGGCACGGGTTTACTTGAGAATGCTGGGGTTGATGGTTTCATTGGAACCAGTCATTCCTCAGGCCGCCTTACGCAAGCGGCCGATCCAGTTATTTCTCATGACACAATGGACCCAGAGTACAGGTTCGCTGGACTCGAACGTGTCAGTGTAGGCGCCTCTGATTCATCACCTGCAATGGTGGTTGGACACAGAGAATCTCTTGGTGGGGGTTATGCTAACCCCTCCCCACCCTCAGGTGACTGTGTATACAGATGCATCGATGGAGGGCTGGGGAGCTTGCCTGGAAGAATCCACGATATCAGGGCTTTGGAATCTGGAACAGTCAAAGGAACATATAAATCTACTGGAGCTAAGAGCAGTAGTCCTGGGCCTGGAACATTTCTTACAGAAAGTTCAGGGCAAGATTGTTCTTATTCGTTCAGACAACTCAACAGTTGTGACTTACATAAACCGCCAGGGCGGAACGAAGTCGCCCAGTCTCTGTATGATGACATGGAGACTGCTTTGTTGGTGCCTGGATCACCAGATTACCTTGAAAGCAGTTCATATTCCGGGAAGGTTAAATCTGCTAGCAGACTCATTGAGCCGAAGGATGAGTGTTTTACCCACGGAATGGCAACTAAATCAATGTGTGGCGGATCGTCTGTTCGACCATTGGGGGAAACCCAACATCGATTTGTTCGCAACGAAGAAGAATGCGAAGATGACGACGTACGTCTCTCCGATTCCGGATCCAAGCGCTTTCGCAACAGATGCGTTAGCTATCAGCTGGGGGAGAATGTATGCATACGCATTCCCTCCAGCAATCCTGATTCCAAAAATTCTTCAGAAAATCAGACAAGAGGAATGCCAATTGCTTCTGATCGCCCCGGATTGGCCAAGCCGATCATGGTATACGGATCTGCTGGACCTTCTGGTCTGCAATCCGGTTCCTCTGCCTCTGATGGACGACATTATCTTCCAGGGCAAGGCCCTTCACAACAATCCGTCAATGTTCAGATTGACTGCGTGGATGTTGTCAAGGAATCTAGAATTAAGGAGGGCTTTTCTGAGCAAGCAGCCATGTTTATGGCCAAAGCCAGGAGAGGGTCAACCTCCAGAGCATATAATTATAAAATCAACAGATTTGCAGAATGGTGCTCAAAAAGATGTATTGATCCAATGGATTCATCTATTCAGGTAGTAGCTGATTTCCTCTGTCACCTGTATGATGCCTATAGCCTCAAGCCTAACTCTATTGCTGGTTATAAGTCAGCTTTAATGTCTGTTATTCCTTGCTTGGCTAAGAGGGGAAGTGATGAAGTAAATACATTAAATGTATTAATTAAAGGCATGGGCAATCTAAGACCAAGGAATCCCCCTGTGATTCCGTCTTGGAGTTTATCGCTAGTGCTTCAAGTACTAGGTGATAAGCCTTTTGAACCACTTAGTTCCATTTCTATGAAACTATTAACGCTGAAGACTGTGTTTTTAATTGCTGCGGCCTCGGCTAGGCGTAGAAGTGAAATTCATGCCTTATCAGCCGAGGATGACCGTTTTGTGGTTTCAGGGGAAGGCCTTAAGCTGCTACCTAGGATTAATTTCTTGGCTAAGAATCAGTCGTTGAAATATCCAGGTCAACCTATTGTTTTGCCTGCTTTAACTAGATATGATCCTAATTCTAAAGCATGGTGTCCCGTCCGGGCGCTTCTCCGGTACAAACAACGTACATCGGAATGGCGCACCGACCAGTCGGCGTTATGGTTGTCATATATTGAACCCCATGGCAGGGCTTCTAAGGACACCATTTCCAGGTGGATTGTAGAATGCATTCAGTTTTGTCATAAATCCGCCACCGGGAAGCAGGTTGACGTGGCCAAGGCTCACAGTGTCCGCGGCGTAGTGACATCCACCGCCCTATTTAATGGGGTCCCTGTGGATGATATTATGTCGGTGGCTCAGTGGCACTGTGAGTCAAGTTTTACAGACCATTATCTCCGTGACACCTCTAATCCTCTCGCCTTGTCGATTTTGAAAAAATAACTAGGCTTATATTTTTGATGAGGTTTCCTCATTGCTTATATATTTCACAATTAATTTATGGAAACAACCACTTTTTTGGGACTGCATCGTTCTTCACCAATGGGAAGATGATGTCAGCAGCCATTTCAACAAGGTCAGTCTTGTGCATGTGTTGTCCATTGTTGATTGTCTTGTCACGTTACCCGTTATTAATATGATGATGGTTTTGTGTATTTATGTGGTTCATTGTTGAGAGAATACGAAAATGGAGCTTTTTCGTCTCTGTCCTGTAGTACATGGCACTTGTACGTAGAGAGCGTATAGGACATTGAGGTCATTCGACTCTTCCTCCCAGGAAGGAGGGGGGGGGAGCGCATATGACATTCGGTCATCTCTCATACATCGGTGGTGTTATCCGATGGTTAGTCAAATCCTGACTGTTTTTTCATACAGTTTCAGAAGTTTAAGTGCCTTAAACGCAGAAAAGCGTATAGGGATGAGCTGGTCTTTTGACCTCGCCTCCCTCCCGCCGAATTCACTGTCGAATTCTGGCAATATCAAAAGTATTAGGGAGGTAAGTATACTCTTGATGTGAAATAAACGAAATCAAGGATTTCTTTTTTCACGAGAGAGTTGATACTTACCTCCCTAGATACGGACCCGGCCTCTCCACCCCACAGAGGCTCGGTCTTCAGGCTCTTAATAGTTGCATGTGTATCAGCCAATAAATTAGTCAGAGGAAGTGCTAGTCTGCGCATGCGCGGTGGTGGGGCTGGCATCCGCCAGACTACACTCTGACTCCCTGCCCAGTAGGGGCACCTAACTGTTTTAATCTGAGTGTTTATTGAGTGAAAGCCGATATTTAGCAATATCAAAAGTATTAGGGAGGTAAGTATCAACTCTCTCGTGAAAAAAGAAATCCTTGATTTCGTTTATTATGTACTATCTCTTAACACTTTTATATTATATCATGTGTATTAACCAATGCCTGTCTCAGTTTATTAAATAATTCCATGAAATGGGTGACATTTAGGCATGCTTTAGTATGAGAGCTTACACATATTGGCCTGGTCGCAGTGTGTCAAAATTGTCTATAAATGGCCATAGAAGTCCATGTAGCTGTACTAATATGACCATAATATACCATTCAATGTCCACCTATGATGAAAAAGTATCTAAAATGCTAAAGTGGAGATATTTTAAACTTTTTAAAACAAATTAGATTGTCGCGAAAAATGTCAAACAGAGTCAGGTCTTTGGGTCTAGAAAATCGATGTTTATGTATTATATAACCAGGGAATGCTGATTGGTTCTTCTAATATAGCAGGAGAACTGGTTGTATCGCTTGTTTCATGCCTCTAGGCCCTATAATTTTAAAATTATTAACCCCAAAAATGGAATATCGTACAAGTTTTACAAAAATATCACATTTCTAATATGCCATAGCTCCAAAAGGGAACAAATGTAAGAGTGCAACTTTTAACCATGTAACTATTGACCATATATCTACCATTAACCAAAATAAAATAAAAATTGAAAGGGGTTATTTTGACTTAATAGGCGATGAAGTTGGCCCTCTTTTGTGAACAGGGGTGGTGCATTGGGCCCCCAAAATTTTTTGATGAGCAAACCTTGCTGTTAGTCAGTAAATATTACTAAGCTAATATTAGCTCTAGTGAACTGGGTAGAAATCATTTAGTTACAGCAACTAAAATATACATTTTACTGTATCACCAAATTTTGTTGAAACAGGAAAATTAGCTGTTTTTAACTTTTTTGGTGACCCCTAAAACACACCCAAAACAAGTCAACACATTGTTTGTTATTTTCCTCAAGTATACTGACCAGAGCATTAGAATGAAAAGATCTAGTATTGTAAACAGTATATTGGATGAGATATGATGTCTCAAACATTGGATTTGTACTTGAAACTTTTGTCAATTTTAGCATAGGGGTCTTTGAGAGGGCATTTTCCAAAAAGTATTTCACATATCAGTTAAAAAATTGTCATGCTCAACTAAAACATCCATATGCTCGCACTGAGAAAGTTTGAAGGAAATCCGTGACTATGAGTTGACGGGCATTGGTCCATCTTATACGGAATGACCCATGTTATAGAAGCAGACCGCTCTCAAAAAGCGACGTTTTGAAACTATTTTTTTTGCACTGGCAGGTTTCCATCATTTGTAGAATAATGAGTGCAGGGGAATCTTGTCCCATCTCCAACTTGTACCAAGTCAACTCATACCAAAGAGGGTAACAGTTTTTGGACATGTCGTACACGCGGGGGGAAGTGTTTAGTCGTTGTCGCCAAGTTGATCCTATGTTCTCAGCAGATGTCCAGAGGCGTGTCTTCTGTGTATGCCTAACTCTAACATTTAGAGGGGATGCCGTGCGAGGCAGTGGTTTAGTTACTTGAGATGTTTTGAGGTTTAAGGCAGCAGAAGGCCGCGATCTGTTACATGTAGATTAAGCGAGCACCTCTACCATCGCAAGTTTGGGTGAATCTTTGGATCAGATCCTAGACCACCTTGAGCAATGTCAAAAAGATCTTGAGACGGACCAAATAACCCGTACCTTGTGTCCAATTCGCTGAAGATCCAGGCCTCTCCACCAGAATTTCAAAGAGGAGCAATCAACTGCTTTCCTGAATTTAAATTAAAGCCATTGAGGCGAGGAGTGTCAATACTCGCCTATATGCAGTCATTGTTACTAAGCAATGTAGACGAGCAATGAGATACAGTACTCACCTAAACTTAACCTTAGGCGAGTGTAGGAGGGAGCAGAACAATCATTCACCTCTCATGGAGAGGTTTGAAGATCTTAAATGGACAATCCACATATAAGCAAAATCACAAACAAAGCTACATGTGTAACACTACACTTGGTTTCCTTTGAATGACCCTAAGGAACTGTCCAACATCATACAAGAAGAAAGCCTATCTATCATGTTGTAGATTTGGGGGTCTACAAATAAGCCTGGGTTGTGGGTTCGGAAAGTGTTTCTCTTTCTGACGAGTAACGGTTGGAGAAGACGTACGATTTTCGTGATGAATCGTGATGATGAATCGATAACAGGATGAAGAATTACGCGGTGAATTTACTATGTTTATTCACGTACAAAAAAACCCCGGCTATTTACAAATACGATGCTATATATAACGAAGAGAAGTTCTCCGGAAGTATACTTAATTTATGTCCTAAACTAAAGATAAAAACTTAATTATTACGAGCACCCAGCTCCTGATATATCCTTGAGTGCCAGTCGCTGACTGGTTACTACTAAAACTGCTAAATTAATCTATTGGTTATAAATCCTCTCTTCTGACTGGCTACGATTCCCATTCATTCTATTGGTTACCAGTCAATCCACTTCTCGCCCTAAAAGTCACAAAATAAATCCCACAGTAAAACGCGAGAGGGTGAGTTGTGGCCCAAGTTTCTAGAGCCTTCTAGCATTATGTTAATGAGGTACTACGTCACTTCACTTCCGCTATGCGGCTGATGCAATCGGTAAGAGGAGCTTGTTTCTAGGTTCCTCTAATCTCTGTGACCCGTCGTCAGTGACCTAGACAGACCTAGAACGTGGCTATACAGCGACTCATCGTTGTCTAGACAGTGACGTGTGCAAAAGGCCAAGTACTACATAACTACGACGTTATTACTCTAAGGATTCTAACACATTAGACGAATATGTATACGGCTTTCTAGACTCTATCCGTCCCTGTAACCTGTTGCTATTCCGTCTACTGTCGTTATGCCTTTTACGTAACGTTACCGGATCTCGTGCATCGATCATTTACTCTTCTCTAATTATCATTAAAGGCCCAATATGTCTAGATTTTAGTAATTCGGATGATCAGTCCGTCATACAGAAATCCACAATGTGTACAATCCATGCTTGAGGATGGCACAGTAACTCCAATCAGACATCGACCAGTTAGGATAAACTCAAAGACACCAGCAAAATTCGTCACTGGCATGCCTGGTGACTACAAGAGTAGAACCCGAGGATGTCACAGTGTTACTTAGATGCTGCATGACCACGACCTAACACCAATACAAGAAAAGCGTAAACAACTCCGATTAACATTTCTATTCAAGGTGGTTAATGGGCCGATTCTAGCTATCCCTTCTCATTAACATCTGACATCTAAACGACCACTAAGAGCTGTTCACACATGCAAATTCGAAGGCTTAGTGCCTACCTAGCAAGTAACACCTTCGAAAATGAGGTTGCAAGCAATTCTAGATGTTTGGTACAGCCAGCAAAAATTGAACTCTAACCCTTTATCCCTAAAATTTTGTTCAAGAAATTTTCTCATAGAAAATGTCTATTTGCTGACCAAGAACAGCCTATTTTTGAAAATTTGCTACTGCAATGATTGGCTCAGTCATTCCAGTGATCAATTTTAAAAGATAGGCTTCACTTGGTCTGCAAATGGACATTTTTCGAGACCAGTGCTGGAGCCGTTTTTGGCCGATATGAGTGTTAAATGGTTAAACATTATTATTTTTTAATTGACTGCAATCATTTAAACAACAAAGCCTGTGTCTATCCTCCAACTATTCACAGTTTCCGTCCATCCCTCAACAGTAAAACAGCTGTATAATATTCAATCATACTTGCTGATCCATTATGTTATGCCAGTATTGGTCATGTTTGTCCTACCGGTACAACATATTTCATACAGAATACAGATACAGTATTCTGAAGAAGAATGGCTTTTGCTTTTGCCATGAAATCTGGTTTAAATTCTCTATTAAATAAAATTAAATATAATGTACACTTTAACGCTTCAAATTCCAGTGTCTCAATTTACAGACAACCATACAAGTATTAACTGTCTGCTTGTTAAATGTCTGCAGACTACATTTTCCATAGGGTTTAACTGGATATGCTGAATATTTTGAAAACAATTTGACTGAAAGTTATTGGTGGCTAAACCGCTGGCTAAAATATTCAGCAAGTCCAGAGTTATTGCCAATGGGCCTTTCAGGTTTTAGCTACATGTATGCCCCGCCCATCTCTATCTAAGCTCCACCCACACCTCGTCCATGTTGGTATCTATCGGTCTCTGAGCTCCTTGACTATCAATTTCCAGAAAACTATATGGCAGCAACAGTGCCCAGTCAAACTAGTTTCAAAATATTTGAGAGAATGTTTATTAAATAGTAAAGACATACAATTCGTATAATGTGTCGGACTGTTGAGCGTTAAAGACGGACAATATCGAATGATTCATGATGTAATTATTATGGCATCATCATTCACGTCACTTATTTAATTATGACGTCAGATTCAGATGACCGATGGATAAACTTAGAAAGGTCCATTGAAATTATTGTCTCGTGTCTTACAGAGTTCAGGCAGTTAAATTATACTCGATATATACTCTGTATTTTAACCCTTTAATGGTCAAATTTGGTCAAAATCTTTTAAATAATTTCCTTATTAAATGGCCAATTACAGGCCAAGAGAGTACAATTTTTGAAAATTTATTATTGGAATGACTGTCTCGGTTATCGAGCCAGTCATTCCAGTGGTAAATTTTCAAAAAATGTATTCTCTTGGCCTGTAAACAGTCATTCCACAAGACCATAGCAGCGGTCAGTTTTGGTCGGTATGACCGTTAAAGGGTTAAATCTGTTTCAGCAATGACGGAAACACAAAATGGTTGAGCGCACACTACGATCCACTAGCATCTATCTATACATTCACCCAGTGTATAGAGCTGTCGGACATAAACGCGGATGGTGAATGGAAGCTTATTATCGCAGACCTTGGCACAGGAACTTCCCATATGAAACTGAAAGTGTATAAAGGTATAAAATGCTATTTCTTTGCATTAAAATATCGGTATCGTTTCAGATATATAGCAGGGGTGTTTATCGCTGGGGATGTTGCGATGTGATACATATCGTGATACACCTATCCGAATATAATACGTATCACGATACAAATCATAAAACAACTAGAATGAAACAACCTAGTGAGTAGTGATGACTTGCATCTTGTCTGTCCTGTACAAATTATATATGTTGAGGACTTGTGCTAAATTTATACAAAATGTTTGTATTGTAAAAGTTATGGGTATAATCACCACCAGCAAAGGAAAGTGTGAAACAAAACATTTTGTCAATATTTTGTCATATTTAACAGTGTGATAAAATACTGGCAAGCAAAAATCTCAATCTCCATGTGTTTGCCAAGATGTTTTATTGTAAATTAAACTTTTGTCAAAATAAAATGAATATAATGTAAAGATGCATCCTATTCAGTCATGTCAGTGTTTAATTTTAAAATCTTATTGCTAACCATAGTGTACCTCCGTAGTGCGATACACAGGTGCCTATGCGACACATGTATCGTGAAGTTTTAGTATTGCGATACACAATATGTATTGCATATTGTGACACCCCTAATATATAGTACATGTATATTTGTACAATTTCACATATAATTAGATCATTTACAAAATGTATGTAGAATTTTACACAACGATGACATGAATTTGTTTGGAAAGTCATCAGTTGTAAAAAAATCGAAAACGTTATTGAATGTCTGTCAGCTTGTCAACAACCAGAAAAAATATACAGTCATGTATTTCTTGTATATGATACAGACTTTCAATCAAAATATTTTGTAATATTCAACATATTCTGAAATGGGATTTGAGTGAAATTTTGTAACTTTAAATATAAATGAAGCCTTATAATATCTATTGCGAATTCACTTAGTCCTGTAGTCAAGATTGGTCAAGAAAATTGAAGATGAGAAGTTTTGAAATTTACGACTGAAATGAGTGTGTCGGTTAGTGAGCTAGTCATTCCTGGAATCCAGCATGTCCAGTGGTAAATTCTCAAAACAAATCTCTTGGCCTGCAAATTTACATTGCTCAATGCCACTGCAGAAGACATTTTTGGCTAGCTTAACTGTCTTTCTGCTGCAAGCCACCAAACAATCATTTCAATGAGCAAAAACCTGTAACTTGCTGATTATTTTGAAAACAATTTGATTGAAAGTTTGTTGGTGGCTTGGCCACCAACAACTTTCAGTCAAATTGTTTTCAAAATATTTAGCGGATCTAGATATATAACTCTTGGAATATGTTGTTTGCGCAAACTCACCAGTCAGACGATTAAGAAGTATTAAACTGCTTGCGTGCATCTGTCATTGAGTACTTGAGGGCATCACGCTGTCCTATTCTGTGTATGTTCCACCTACATGTACACGTACCATCATCAATTAGGACCAGCTGCACATTTCTGTAATTTTATTCAAACAATCTTTCATGTCAAACATACATCACCACCACCACCCAGCATTTCTGACATTATTCTTTTTCACGCAATATAAGACGTATTTAGTTTGTTTCTTTTCTTCTTCAGGTACCAGCTTGATGAGTGAAAACACAATAATTGACCTGCCCACAGGTTTGGCAACATTTTATATGGATGTCCTAGAGCCTAGGACTCCAGGTAATGATGCACACAGCACTTTTGTCTATGAGTAGAACATGTACATAGTAGTCACTTAACATTCACTTATGTCTGGATGTAATCAACCGTGATACGTGTCCAGACTGGTGTATCACCAGTTTTTGGCTCACCTGGCCCTTCGGGCCAAGTGAGCTTATGCCGTGGCGATCATCCGTCAACTTTTGCTTTAAAACACTACTCATTAACTGCTTGGCCGATTTCAACCAAATTTGGCTGGAAGGCCCCTATGGTCGTACGTTTCAGAACCTCCATTTAGAATTTTGATTCATCAATGTTTTGGGTGAAAATCTTAGATTTTATGAAAAATGTATCGGAAATTGTCAAATTGCTTCTTACCATTGTGAGCTATTTCAAGCAAATTTGGCTGATAGGATCCTGTAATGATAGGCTCTAGACTACCATACAGAATTTTGATTAGTCATTTTTTGGGGATGAAATTGTCAAATTGCTTTCTCTTTACCATTTGGACTAATTTCAACCAAATTTAACTGAAAGAAATTGATGGTGATACGCTCTAGGTTGTCCATTCAGAATTTGGATTTCTCAAATTTGTGTGTGAATATTCTTAGATTTTATGAAATGTTACCGGAAATTGTCAAATTGCGTCTTCTCCTTACCATTTTGACTGATTCCAACCAAATTTGGCTGAAAGGATTCGATGGTGATAGACTTTAGAACAAGTATTCAAAATTTTGATTTGTAAAATTATTGGGTGAAAATGATAGATTTTATGAGAATTTTACCTGAAATTGTCAAATTTCTTCTTACCATTTGGACCGATTTCAAACAAATTAGGCTGAAAGGATCCTATGATGATAGGCTCTAGAATTCCTTTCAGAATTTTGATTCGTCAAATTTTTGAGTGAAAATGTGAGATTTTATTAAAGATTTACTGGAAATTGTCAAATCGCGTCTCCTTAACAGTTTGACCGGTTTCAAGCATATTTGGCTAGATGGACCCTATTGGGGTAGATGTCAGATCTATTCAGAATTATGCTTCATCAATTTTTTGAGTGAAGATCTTAGATTTTATGACAAATTTACGGTAAATTGTAAAAAAATGCATCTTAACTGCGCACATTTTAAACATATTTGACTGGAAGGATCCTACAGTCGTATGCTTTAAAACCGTTAATCCAAATTTTGATTGGTCAATTTCTTTGGTGACCATCTTGGATTTTCAATTTAAAATACTACTCAATATGAGCTTCATGGCAAACAGGTACTCGGCAGTTGGGAGCCGAGTACCCGGTTCCAGGAGCCGGTAAAGCTTACTTAGTCTATAGTCCTAGGGCCCAGCTATCCAGGATAGCTTGTATCAGAAGTAATAGAATGGTGAGTATTGTTAGACCTTGGAGAAAGGGAAATTGAAATTTCCTTCAATGTCCAAGACTGACCTTCTCTTGGTCCTTAAATGAACATTGTCTCTGAGAATATTATAAAAGTTGATTAGACAGATTTGAAGGTTAAAGGGTTTAAACCATTACAGACTGACATAGAGCAGATGCCATGTTTTGCGGGCAGCACACTAATTTACTAGGCTTGTGCGATTATTGCTTAGAGTGATCACGATCGATTATTTAAGAATTATCATAATTCCTCGATTAATCAGCTTGGGAATAAAACTACAAATTATCAAGACATAACAACAAAAGCATATCAATGACGAAACTGATCTCATTATAAAGTAATTAAAAGGTTAGAATTGAAATATTTTTTGCAGTAGAAATTATTCTTGAATATTCGATTATATAATTTTTAGTCGTATAAATTCACGATTTAAAAAATAATCGCGATTTTTCGATTTAATCAGGTAATCGCGCAAGTCTAACACTAACAATCATTATTATATTCACCAGCCATAGCCGTAGCATCGGGACCATTTGTTTATGTGTACAAGAACCTGCGACCATACTTCAAGTTTACACTGCCCCCGCTCGAAATCAATCCAATAGAAGAAGGACTATGGGATCAGGCCAAACAGGTAACATATATATATAGATTACTGGGTAACTGTACTGAATATTCACAGACTATCAGCTAATCTGTTTTTAAGATAGTTAGCAGGATTTGAACCCTTATCACAGGGATGTCAAAAAGTAAATTTTTGCAGAATCAGTAATTCAAATACTGATGTACGTATACAGTACAGTAATATGTTGCTGAAAACAGTTGTCTTCAGTGTTACAGGACCATTGTTTCTAAAATGAATATCTGTTATCATTTGGCTTAGTATAGAATATGCTTTACATGTGGGTATCCAGCATATACCCTGCTGAATAAATTATCAGGGCATAATTTAGAATTTGATATTTGTATCTCAATCTCAGAGCAAACAAACAGGAAAGCTATTGAATAATTTGAAATTGATATGACTGGAAGCCATGCCTTAGCTTCCAGTCATATTAATTTCAAAATATTCAACAGAATATGCTATGCATTGCAATGAATTTACTTTTATCAGTGATTTGTCATTGAAAGTGTTAATGATAAAACTTAACAAAATCAATTATAAATTGCAATCACGTACAAATTTTGGATAACAAATACAGCTAAACATGTATACTTGTTGCAGAATGTATAGCAACTGCCTAGATATGTGTAGCAAATTGAAATACGATACCAGATAAATTATGCCCTGTAGATATATCTGAAATTTTAAATTTAGTGAGCTATGATTTAACCCTTTAATCCTCAAGTTTGTTCAAGAAAATTTAAGTTTTCTCATAGAAAATGTCCATTTGCAAAGCCCCAATTTTTTGGGCCAAATTTACCACTTCTTCCAGTGGTTAATTTTCAAAAATAGTATATTTTTTTGGTCTGCAAATGGACACAGTTTTTGTTAAAAGATTAAGGCAATTTTTGAGCGGTTTTTAATTTTATTTTAAATTGCAATAATAAGTGGATTGTTTCATTCTTCTGCCTTTATAAGTTTAGCAGAATTGTCACTCAGTACAGTATAGTGCAGAAATAATGTAATATATTTCCAAAACAAATTAAAAAACATATTGCTGAATATTTTGAACACAATTGGATTGCAAGACATTGCTGCCTAAGGCAGCAATGTCTTCCAATCCAATTATGTTTAAAATATTCAACAGTACATATCTTATTAACTTAACATGCTTCCATTTTTGTTTTGGAAAAATGTTAACTTATTTATGGGCTGGACTGTAGTACAATTTATAGCAGTCTGGCTAATCATTTTGGTTTGAAATTTGACACTAACCATGCTAACTAAGCCATGTTAGCCATAATCTAATTATTCTTTAGTGGTCAAGATTGGTCAAGAAAATAAGATATTACGTTCAGGGAATGTCCACTTGCCTGCAGGCCACAATGATATATGAATTACTTATATATTAATACAGGTATTCATTTCTAGCAATGCCACGCCCATTTCTAGCAATGCCCCCACCCATTTCTATCAATGTCCCTGATCATTTCCAGCAATGCCCCACCCATTTCTAGCAATGCCCCACCCATTTCTAGCAATGCCTCACCCAATTCTAGCAATGCCCCACCCATTTCTAGCAATACCCCACCCAATTCTAGGAATGCCCCACCCAATTCTAGCAATGCCCCACCCATTTCTAGCAATGCCCCACCCATTTCTAGCAATGCCCCACCCAATTCTAGCAATGCCCCACCCATTTCTAGCAATGCCCCACCCATTTCTAGCAATGCCCCAAACATTTCTAGCAATGCCCCACCCAATTCTAGCAATGCCTCACCCATTTCTACCAATGTCCCTGCCTATTTCTAGCAATGCCCCACCCAATTCTAGCAATGCCTCACCCATTTCTAGCAATGCCTCACCCATTTCTAGCAATGCCTCACCCATTTCTAGCAATGCCCCACCCATTTCTAGCAATGCCACACCCAATTCTAACAATGCCTCACCCATTTCTAGCAATGCCTCACCCATTTCTAGCAATGCCCCACCCATTTCTAGCAATGCCTCACCCATTTCTAGCAATGCCTCACCCATTTCTAGCAATGCCTCACCCATTTCTAGCAATACCTCACCCATTTCTAGCAATGCCTCACCCATTTCTAGCAATGCCTCACCCATTTCCAGCAATGCCCCACCCATTTCTAGCAATGCCACACCCAATTCTAGCAATGCCCCACCCATTTCTAGCAATGCCACACCAAATTCTAGCAATTCCTCACCCATTTCTAGCAATGCCTCACCCATTTCTAGCAATGCCCCACCCATTTCTAGCAATGCCTCACCCATTTCTAGCAATGCCCCACCCATTTCTAGCAATGCCCCACCCATTTCTAGCAATGCCTCACCCATTTCTAGCAATGCCCCACCCAATTCCAGCAATGCCCCACCCATTTCTAGCAATGCCCCACCCATTTCTAGCAATGCCACACCCAATTCTAGCAATGCCACACCCATTTCTAGCATAACTCTGCTGCCCACTTTTTATTCATTTTCGATTCGATTTGAAACTGAAAATTAAATTCCCAGAATCTCCATTTCACTGTAATTATATAAGGAAGCTGTTGAATATTTTCAAACTATGGCAGCAACAGCTCCAAGTCAAATTAGGTTCAAAATATTCAACAGAATGTTTGATTAAATTGCACGTTCATCAAATACATGTACATAGATTTTGTACACTTCATGGCAGACGTTTTGATTTTCCTAACGGAGCTATACATCATTTTGATTGTGACAGCTAACATGTGATGTATTTGATTATAATGTCAGATACTTAAGTGACTGGTGAGATCCCTCCATTGATTGACATGAATGTGGCCAAAATTATACTGACCATGTACTATCAGATTGCTTACATTAACATTTTGTCAGTCTAGCATAAGTTTTAAAACATTTAGTGGTCAAGATCGGTGTCAGTTGTGTGATGATTTGTTCATGTGGTCAAGATTGGTCAAGAAATTTAAGATGTTTGCTTAGTTATGTCCATTTGAGATGACTAGAGAAGAGTATTTTTGAAGATTTATCACTAGCCGGTCATTCCAGTAGTACTTTTTGAAAAATATTCTCTTAGATTGCAAAGGGGCATTTCTCAAGATGGCTGGTTAGGTCTTCCCTATACAGGCCAAGAGAATAAAATTGTTTTTAATTTACCACTGGAATGACTAGCTCGATAACCAAGCCAGTCATTCCAGTGATAAATTTTCAGAAATTTTATTCTCTTGGCCTGTAAATGGACATTCAATAGGCAGATATTTAAATTTTCTTGACCAAATTTTACCATTAAAGGGGTAAATAATTGGTACATGGATTTTATACTAAATATAAACAATGTTTTCTAATTTACAGGAGAATATAGACAAAATAGTGCTACGAGAAATGTTAGAGAACTTGAGGTAAAGGATAAATTAGAATCACCCAGACGTTTGTATTCAGTGCTTTGTATGTACATGTATATATTTTTTATTGACTACAGTAACATTTCAATAAACCGCCATGTCCCTTAGTCATTTAGTCAGTCATCAACTGGTAATCCAAATTGGCTCAAAATCTTAACACAATGAAGGAATTTGATGTCCAAGAGGATTTCCAGATTTTGCCTGTGATCTGGATAAAAGAACACGGATCTGTATCAGATACAATTCTGGGTCTGTGGATGTCATAAACTACTGATTTGGCTCAAATTTTAACGAAGCTAATGGTGTGACCATATGATTTCACAATTTTGGGCGTAATCCGATGAAATCCAGAGAAATAAAAAAAATATGGAAGATATGGAAAAATCTGAACTGGGCAGCTTGTGTTCTTAACCTTTGCAATATGACTTGATATTTAGTCCATTCTCTGAGCATTTGTGTGTGTTTTACTGATAAAATTTAATTACAGGATTCTATGCCCTTTTCACTTACCCATTGAAATACAGTGTCTCAACTTCAAGATGACTATACAAGAAAGCTGCTGAATATTTTGAAACTAATTTGACTGGGAGATGTTAAGCCTTTCGTTTGGCATGTTTGAATCGCTATGTCGAGCCATTCTATGCTTTGCATATGGCGCAATACAAATCAGTTGAATTGATCGAGTTACCAAGCACCAAGGGTGACCTGCATGCCAAATATAGTAGAACAAATTTCTGCTGATTTGTTGCAGGAATGTCATGTCGTATCTGGACTGCAATGTCCCTAATTGGTTTTTGATTATTTAACATCAAAATCAGGTGCATTTTCAAGCTATCCTTCACTATATAACTTGAGCTACATGTATTTCCTGAAAGTGAAAGACTGGAGGCTTGGTTGGTTAACGCTTTAAGCATCAAATTTGATCAAGAAATTTCTCCTCAAATGCCCATTTGCAGACCAAGAGAAAAATCTTTTTGAAAATTTATCCCTAATAACTGGTTATGGAGCCAGTTATTCCAATGATAAATTTTCAAAAGTAGTCTTCTCAAGGTGTGCAAATGGACATTTCTCAAGACCATGGCAGAAGCCATTTTTTGGCCGACCAGAGTGTTAAAGGGTTAATGAAAGCAATAACATTGCACATTCCCAAAATGTACATCAGCCATCATTGCATGTGCATCTGTTGACATCAGTCGAATTACTGGCTCGGTTATCACACCAATTATTCTAGTGATACATTTTCAAAAAATAGTGTTCTCTTGGTTTGCAAATGGTCATTTCACATCAAGAGTATACTTACCTCCCTAATACTTTTGATATTGCTAAATATTGGCTTTCACTCAATAAAACACTCAGATTAAAAACAGTTAGGTGCCCCTACTGGGCAGGGAGTCAGAGCGTAGTCTGGCGGATGCCAGCCCCACCACCGCGCATGCGCAGACTAGCACTTCCTCTTTGCTAATTTATTGGCAGAGAGTCTACACATGCTTTTGTGCTAGTGCTTTTCGTGGCTCAATTCTAAGTGTTTTTTGTGAAAGTTCAGAAGTGTTTATCCCTGATAAAGATGGCAGGAAGAGTGACTTCGCCAGAGGAGGGCCCAGGACCTTTAAATCAGGTGACTTCTAGTAAAATTAGCGAGTTTTGTCCCGTTGTAATGTGTTTCCGGGACTCGCGCTAAACGTGATAAGCGCCTTGTTTAGTTGGTTTATTTCAACTAGGTGCTATATAAGACTAATCTCTCTTTGTGTTTATGTCCACAGGTCTGTGTGAAGAAATATAATGGACATCACATCAGCAGAGGGTTTGTGTCTCTCCACCATGGTTCCATTTCCTACTAATACTGTTAGGTTATCTAACCAAAAATTCTATGTCCAGTGAGTTGGAGGCCTATTATAAAGGTCTTCTCACTTTGCCCTCTTGATCCAATTCCTTCCCCTAGAGGTGGAGAGAGTTAAGAGGCGTTCAGTTGGTGGAGTGCTCCAGTTCATCAGGTTGGATGGTTTGTCTAGACAAGGTGTCAGGTATCTAATTATTGATATGAGGTGATGTTAATTATTTAGAGGGAAGGGAGATAATTAACAGTATTTGCCATTGTTATCAGTATATATCTGATGGTTGTGTAGTCGAAATGTCCATTCTGCACATGTTCTGGTTAGAGATACAATTCGTCCTTGCACTGGGATGTTTGTTGGGGATCGATTTTTTCCTGTCATAGGATTAATGACGTCATAATCAGCCTTGCTCTTTATTAACAATTAAAGTTGTCCGAAGCTGGTTTTCTGATAAATTATGATCTTTATGATCATTTTTCCTTCTCTTGAGTTGGTGAGTTTCTAAGCTTAACTAGATTGCTCATACTCCTCGTCCTTTGGCCTTTTTCAGAGACCTGGTTGTGCGTCCTGTGGACGATTTTTGAGGGACAAGTTTGGTCCTCATCTCTGTTTTCAGTGTAGCCCCTGTGGTCCCTTGCTTAATTGCGAGATATGTAAGCACTGGGGGGGCGAGCTAATGTCCGAATTCTTGTGCTTGCAGGCGAAGGACAAGGTGGTGGAGGAGGAGAAGAAGCTGAAAAAAGAGGTTGTAAGTAAGAAGGGTAAGAGGAAGGCCTCGTCCGCGGTGGACATGGAGGCCTTCCGGACCGAGATGTTGGGAGAGATGAGGAGGACAATAAAGGATTTGGTTCCAGAGTTGCTTCGTGGCATGCTTCCTGGACCAAATCCTTTGTTGGCCTCATCATCTGCTTCGGAGCAGGTAATCCCCACCTCTGAATCACCGTTCCTTAGTACGCTTCCGTTGTTTGAAGATTCAGAGGTGGCCCCATTAGAGGGGGGCGTTCCACGACCCTGGCAGCAGGCTTATTGCCGCGCCCAATAGGGACCGTGGACGGTTGTCGCTGGAACCCGCGGGCTGCTTATCAGTCCAGGGCTATCCGCACACCGCGGGTGCCAGTACCTCGTATGGCACCTTCCCTGGCCAGTCCGGGTTAGCTCTCTTTGCTGACCCGGAGTCTAATCTGTCTGGCCAGGAGGATGAGGATTACCTGTTGGGGTCGCCGTCTGAGGATGTGGCCATGGATTATGACGTCTGTGCACCCCTCACGGGGAATACAGGCGCCTTATTCCACGGTTCTACTCTCCCAGGGGTAGAATCCACGGTTCAGACTGTGGCCCTGGGCGCTGAAGGCCAGCGTTACCGCATACCTCGGCTTGCCGAGAGTGTCGCTGGTGCTGGCCGGGGCCGTGGTGGGGCGGTATATGCCCCGCGCTCTACCACGGCGCCTGCTCCTGGTCAAGCCAGTGAGATTAGCATGCCGGTATTGTCAGGCCCGCATGCTCTCCCTGACTTGCCAGGGATATCAGCGTATCCGCCGTCAAGCTCTGTTGCTTGCGATCAGGAGGAAGACGAAGGCCCCCGTCTTGTAGAGCGCTCGCAGCTAGCCACGGAGGAGGATTGGTCTGACGCTTGCCAGTGGTTGGTGAGTGTTAGACCAGATCTGCCCGTGGAGCAGTCGGCTAGCCAGCGTGATCACAGGCCGTGGTTAGCTGGTAAGCCTACTGCTAACGCTATGCCTTCTCTGCCGCTGGCAGAGCATGTCGTTGACATGTTCGAGGCGGCGGAGACGTCCATTAAGGCGAGTGGACATCTCGCTAAGGCACCGCGCGAGGTGGCCAGGCGTTGCCGCATCGTGCCCCTGGACTACCAGCGGTACGGTGTGGTACCTAAGCCGAGCGTGGATGACCGCGCGGCTTTGGGTGAGGATGCGCGGCCAGGCTCCCGTTCTGACACGGGAGTCTTGTGTTCGAACGCGTTGCGTTCAGCAAATACCGCGTTGCGTGATGCGGAGGAGAGTGGGAGGGCTTCGATTGCCGCTCTGTCCCACGTCTCCCAGCTGTTACAAGGGGTAGTAACAGCATCCGCATCGCGCCAGCCAAGTCCGGTCACAGTCCAGCGAGCCATCCAGGATGGTATCAACCTGGCTCTGGACTGTATGACGCGGGCGGTGACCAGGAGTGTCCGGGCAAGGCACACTTTTGCCTTGGACTGTGCCCGTCCCAGGACCTCTACAATAGGCTACTACGTACGCCTATGACAGGTCCTGGTCTCTTTGGAGGTGAGAGATGTAGGCACCTCCAGGAGACGGTTACTCTGGTCAATAACCAGAGGGCGCTGCGCGAACAGTTTGAGGTGCTTCGTCGTGCCAACGTTCGCGCCGCACCCCCTGCGTATCGTCCCCTGCAGGCTCGAGGTGGTAGTGGCCAGGTCAGAGGCCAACCACCATCGCAGCGTCGGCCTCGGCCGCGTGCGATTCGGCCAGCAGCGAGGGGGGCGCAGGCTCCTCAGGCGCAGTCAGCCAGGCAGCCGCCCGCGCACCGAGGTGCGCGCGGTGCTGGTCGTGGCGCGCGAGGATCTGGGCGGGGTAATCGTTCCTGATGGGACGGTTACCGCGGTGAGAACCACGCCGGTGTTTCTGCAAAGGAGACAGTGCCGCTCTTGCACTCCTTATGTCCACCTCTATCCCTAGGTGGACCGGTGGGAGGCCAGCTAGCCGACCACATGCAAGAGTGGGAACGGTTAACTCAGGACCGTTTAGTCTTGCGATGGCTTTCAGTCGGGTATCATCCCGATTGGATGACAGGCCCGCCATCGCGACTGTCTCTAGTGCCGATCTGGACTCCAAATCCGAGAGATCCAGATCAAAGGTTGTGTATCGAGGAGGAAATAAATTCCCTCATACAAAAAGGAGCTATTCAGCCGGCACAGAGGTGTCCGGGCTTCTATTCAACCCTGTTCTTAGTAACAAAGAACACCGGAGGGTGGAGACCAATTCTCAAGCTCAAGCCATTGAACAAGTTCATAGAGACGCCCAGTTTCAAGATGGAGACTGTGCGCTCGGTGTTGGCGGGGTTAGAGAGGGGAATGTGGACAGCGTCGATAGATTTGAAGGACGCTTATTTCCACATCCCCGTACACAGGAGTTTCCGTCGCTTCCTGAGATTTGCATTCCAGGGCAGACAGTGGGAATTCAGGGTGCTACTCTTCGGAATTTCCACGGCTCCTCGGGTTTTCACCCGTGTGGTTCTTGCGATCACCGCATACCTCCGCAGGAGAAGCATAGCAGTCCACACGTACATAGACGACTGGCTGTTGAAAGCACACACCCGGGAAAGTTTATCGGCCAGTCTGGAGATTGTTTTGAAAACTCTCACAGACTTAGGCTGGATGATCAATTTCCCAAAATCAGAGCTGACTCCATCTCAGAAGTTTGTTTACCTGGGGATGTTCTTCGATCTAGAGACAGGATATGTTTATCCTACTCAGGAGAGAGTTCAGAAACTCATCTCATTAATTCAGTCAGTGTGCGACAGTCGTCATGTCCTGGCACGGGTTTACTTGAGAATGCTGGGGTTGATGGTTTCATTGGAACCAGTCATTCCTCAGGCCGCCTTACGCAGGCGGCCGATCCAGTTATTTCTCATGACACAATGGACCCAGAGTACAGGTTCGCTGGACTCGAATGTGTCAGTGTTGGCGCCTCTGATTCATCACCTGCAATGGTGGTTGGACACAGAGAATCTCTTGGTGGGGGTTATGCTAACCCCTCCCCACCCTCAGGTGACTGTGTATACAGATGCATCGATGGAGGACTGGGGAGCTTGCCTGGAAGAGTCCACGATATCAGGGCTTTGGAATCTGGAACAGTCAAAGGAACATATAAATCTACTGGAGCTAAGAGCAGTAGTCCTGGGCCTGGAACATTTCTTACAGAAAGTTCAGGGCAAGATTGTTCTTATTCGTTCAGACAACTCAACAGTTGTGACTTACATAAACCGCCAGGGCGGAACGAAGTCGCCCAGTCTCTGTATGATGACATGGAGACTGCTTTGTTGGTGCCTGGATCACCAGATTACCTTGAAAGCAGTTCATATTCCGGGAAGGTTAAATCTGCTAGCAGACTCATTGAGCCGAAGGATGAGTGTTTTACCCACGGAATGGCAACTAAATCAATGTGTGGCGGATCGTCTGTTCGACCATTGGGGGAAACCCAACATCGATTTGTTCGCAACGAAGAAGAATGCGAAGATGACGACGTACGTCTCTCCGATTCCGGATCCAAGCGCTTTCGCAACAGATGCGTTAGCTATCAGCTGGGGGAGAATGTATGCATACGCATTCCCTCCAGCAATCCTGATTCCAAAAATTCTTCAGAAAATCAGACAAGAGGAATGCCAAGTGCTTCTGATCACCCCGGATTGGCCAAGCCGATCATGGTATACGGATCTGCTGGACCTTCTGGTCTGCAATCCGGTTCCTCTGCCTCTGATGGACGATATTATCTTCCAGCGCAAGGCCCTTCACAACAATCCGTCAATGTTCAGATTGACTGCGTGGATGTTGTCAAGGAATCTAGAATTAAGGAGGGCTTTTCTGAGCAAGCAGCCATGTTTATGGCCAAAGCCAGGAGGGGGTCAACCTCCAGAGCATATAATTATAAAATCAACAGATTTGCAGAATGGTGCTCAAAAAGATGTATTGATCCAATGGATTCATCTATTCAGGTAGTAGCTGATTTCCTCTGTCACCTCTATGATGCCTATAGCCTCAAGCCTAACTCTATTGCTGGTTATAAGTCAGCTTTAATGTCTGTTATTCCTTGCTTGGCTAAGAGGGGAAGTGATGAAGTAAATACATTAAATGTATTAATTAAAGGCATGGGCAATCTAAGACCAAGGAATCCACCTGTGATTCCGTCTTGGAGTTTATCGCTAGTGCTTCAAGTACTAGGTGATAAGCCGTTTGAACCACTTAGTTCCATTTCTATGAAACTATTAACACTGAAGACTGTGTTTTTAATTGCTGCGGCCTCGGCTAGGCGTAGGAGTGAAATTCATGCCTTATCAGCCGAGGATGACCGTTTTGTGGTTTCAGGGGAAGGCCTTAAGCTGCTACCTAGGATTAATTTCTTGGCTAAAAATCAGTCGTTGAAATATCCAGGTCAACCTATTGTTTTGCCTGCTTTAACTAGATATGATCCTAATTCTAAAGCATGGTGTCCCGTCCGGGCGCTTCGCCGGTACAAACAATGTACGGCGGAGTGGCGCACTGACCAGTCGGCGTTATGGTTGTCTTATATTGAACCCCATGGCAGGGCTTCTAAGGACACCATTTCCAGGTGGATTGTAGAATGCATTCAGTTTTGCCCTAAATCCGCCACCTGGAAGCAGGTTGACGTGGCCAAGGCTCACAGTGTCCGCGGCGTAGTGACATCCACTGCCCTATTTAATGGGGTCCCTGTGGATGATATTATGTCGGTGGCTCAGTGGCACTGTGAGTCAAGTTTTACAGACCATTATCTCCGTGACACCTCTAATCCTCTCGCCTTGTCGATTTTGAAAAAATAACTAGGCATATATTTTTGATGGGGTTTCCTCATTGCTTAGTATTTCACAATTAATTTATGGAAACAACCACTAATTTGGGACTGCATCGTTCTTCACCAATGGGAAGAGGATGTCAGCAGCCATTTCAACAAGGTCAGTCTTGTGTATGTGTTGTCCATTGTTGATTGTCTTGTCACGTTACCCGTTATTAATATGATGATGGTTTTGTGTATTTATGTGGTTCATTGTTGAGAGTATACGAAAATGGAGTTTTTTCGTCTCTGTCCTGTAGTACATGGCACTTGTACGTAGAGAGCGTATAGGACATTGAGGTCATTCGACTCTTCCTCCCAGGAAGGAGGGGGGGGAGCGCATATGACATTCGGTCATCTCTCATACATCGGGGGTGTTATCCGATGGTTAGTCAAATCCTGACTGTTTTTTCATACAGTTTCAGAAGTTTAAGTGCCTTAAACGCAGAAAAGCGTATAGGGATGAGCTGGTCTTTTGACCTCGCCTCCCTCCCGCTGAATTCACTGTCGAATTCTGGCAATATCGAAAGTATTAGGGAGGTAAGTATACTCTTGATGTGAAATAAACGAAATCAAGGATTTCTTTTTTCACGAGAGAGTTGATACTTACCTCCCTAGATATGGACCCGGCCTCTCCACCCCACAGAGGCTCGGTCTTCAGGCTCTTTATAGTTGCATGTGTATCAGCCAATAAATTAGTCAGAGGAAGTGCTAGTCTGCGCATGCGCGGTGGTGGGGCTGGCATCTGCCAGACTACGCTCTGACTCCCTGCCCAGTAGGGGCACCTAACTGTTTTTAATCTGAGTGTTTTATTGAGTGAAAGCCAATATTTAGCAATATCAAAAGTATTAGGGAGGTAAGTATCAACTCTCTCGTGAAAAAAGAAATCCTTGATTTCGTTTATTTCTCAAGACCATTGCAGACATGGCAAAAGGCATTTTTAACCGGCTTGAGTGCTAAATATTTAACCATCACAAATCGGAAACATCAAATTCTATATGATGTAAGAAATATTCTCTTTAATATTTTGAAACTAATTTGACAGAGAGCTGTTGGTTCCTGTTATCCAATCAAAACTTGTTACTCATATATAGGACGCTCCCTCTTTTTTGGAACTTGTAAATTGAGTGTAAATCTGTGTCTTATGCGCAGGAAATAACAGTATTACAGAAATTGGCCATTAGAAACCCTAGATTGAGGAAATTGTTTGGATAAGGTGATCAGGTATCTGTAATTGTTATGTTAGTTTAACTGTCTGCCTGCTGAGTTTTTGCAGACGACATATTCCAAGTGTTATGTCTCTTGACCTGGTAAATATTTTGAAAACAATAATATAAACAGTTAATATACATGTACTTGTTTTATGCTCTAGAATATTATTCATTTAACACACTCTATTTTTACCTTGTGTGATTGTCTAGGGTTGAAGGTGTGTGTTTAACCACACGGTCTATGAGGTTCCTACAATTGGATGCCAGTGATTTAGATGCATTTATCCAGGTATACAGGGCTCATCCACTGAAAAGACAGGTGAGAATAACTGTATTCTGCCACACTAGTGAATTAGAATCATGGAATATGCATGTACTTGCGTGTACAGCAACTGAGACAACTGATTTTGGATGACATTTGATTGTTGTTGGTGGTTTCACTGATCTCCAAGGGTTGGCTGACACTGAACGATTTTTTGCCACAGTATAAGTATATCTTTCTTAGCCACCCATATTGTATTTGTATATAAAATGAGAGCATGTTTCCACTGGCTATGTTGACGTATGTGAGGGAGTTAATTGTCTGATGTCGGCTGTTATTAGCAAAAATAAGAATATGCATACGTTTTAAAAGCATGAGTCAGCAAACTGTCACTCAAGTAACTTCGCCATACATGCACATTGTCAGTAACACTATTTAAAATGATGAATTTTGATCATTCAGTTTACAAAATTCATGAAAACAGTTATCATAATTATTGTAATATTTACTATTTATTAATTTTCAGACTGTAATCACAAGTTTGAGCACGGTTAAGAAGTCGCTCGCTGATGAGGATGCCATTAGTTGTCTTGTTCTGGGTACTGAGAGTAAATCTGTGTATATCCTTGATCCGGAGGCGTTTACAGTTCTGGCCACAGTAAGTCTGTTATCATATCATGAGAGTAGGATCTACATAATTTATTTAACGGATATTGTGTCAACTTAACCTTTAAATGGCAAAAAAAATCTAGTCGTCTCGAGCAATGTCCATCTGCAGGTCAAGAGAAGACTATTTTTGAAAATCTGCAACTGGAATGACTGGCTCGATAACCGAGCCAGTCATTTCAGTGGTAAACTTGCAAAAATAGTCTTCTCCTGGTCTACAAATGAACAATAGCAAAGCGTACAGTAACATATTCTTGGTCATTATCCCTTTGGTAGTCACTATATGGGTAGCATTTTGAATATTTTGCGGCACTGTTGACACAAGCAAGGTTAATAGATTGATAAACTATCAACTTTTTAGCACATATGTCATGATAGTTGATACTTAGTTTTTGAAAAAACGGGCAGACAAGACAGATTTCCAGCAACTTGACAGCCTATTAAGCGTTTATGGTGGAGTAAATCGTGTCAATCATGACTTAATTGATTATGACATCAACCTACATGTGAATAGTTGATTATGATGTCATATGATTGTTCGATAAACTGGATGCCTCTATTGCAGAGTCTGGTTTTTACTGACATGACCATTAAATGGTTAAGGAGTGCGTAGAAGAGACATGTGTACATCGATGAAATAGTGTAGCTGAAAGCAGTTGCTGTTTTACAACTTAGATCGTTAGCTGAGCTGACTTCACTCACTCATAGGGTTGTAATGAACATTCGTTGGTTCAGAAAATCGCAAACCAAGGGAAGACGAACCATGGTTCAGTTCGCTTGCATGGGATTCGTGTAGTTCGTGAACCATGCATAAGCTAACCCTTTCACTGATGAATTCCCATATCTAATTTTAGGAAAACCATACAGGAAAACTGTTGAATATTTTGAAATTAATTTGACTAGAAGCTGTTGCTCCCTTAATTCCAAAATATTCAACGGACTAAGTTTTATGTCATAAAGAATTGACTTTTTCAGGGCTTTGGCGGTGAATCAAAAAATCATCCACTTTTGTTTCTGCGAGAATTTATAATACTTACCGGATGTACTAATGATAATGTCTATTATCTAGTCTAGTTCAAAATATACAATTAAAACTACGCACTCTCCATGGTCCTGCCCATATTGTTTCCGGGAATTACCATAGCCTCCAGGTACCGAGCCAATTCCCAACAACAGTCAGATTCGTCTTATATTTGTCTTGACAAACAGCGAAAGCAGCTCAGCCTCTCCTCAATTCTCTTAGAAACAAAAGCGGATGCTTTTTTGATTCTACTTCGAATAATACTTACCAGATGTACTATTATGATAAACTCCGGATTTCAACAGCCAAGAAACTCCGGTGGGAGGAGGTGAGGCTCGAAACAGCTCTCAACTACCATCTGACAGAGAAGGATGTGAAGAGACTGGAAGCCCAGCATACGCTTGGGTTCCCCCATCTGACTCATAGAGTGCTAAACTTCTATGGTCTAGACTACACTCCCCGCCCCGCCCCCTCCCCCCCTCATTTGTCCTCACAAATTCCAGGGGGCTGTCAAAAGGGGAGGCAACACCCACCAGACCTGTGTCAGCCCTAAGTGTCAGCGAAGGCAGTCCAGGAGAATACAAAGAAGCTACTACAACTTCTAATTTTGAAAAAACTCAGTATATCGATTAGATTTTCAAATTTGAATGAGTCTATTGTCTGTTGCAATGAATAAGAATTGTTACCTGATCAGTCTGGGAATTTGACTGTAAGTAAATTAATTAGTCACTTAAACTAAGAAAGCACTCACCATTCTGAGTGCTTGGTCATTCTTGATCATCATAGGAGCTTCGCCCAATCCACGGTCGTTCACAGATCATGTGCATCACCAGTGTCAGTGCCTGTGGAAGAACCCTACGTTTCACATCAAGAGTATACTTACCTCCCTAATACTTTTGATATTGCTAAATATTGGCTTTCACTCAATAAACACTCAGATTAAAACAGTTAGGTGCCCCTACTGGGCAGGGAGTCAGAGCGTAGTCTGGCGGATGCCAGCCCCACCACCGCGCATGCGCAGACTAGCACTTCCTCTTTGCTAATTTATTGGCTGAGAGACAACACATGCTTTCATGATAGGATCTTTCTTTACGCTTTTCAAAGCTTTTTAAGACTATTTAAGAGACGTTTTCACCTGACAAAGATGGCTGAGAGAGTGACTTCGCCACAGGAGGGCCTTGGACCTTTAAATCAGGTAACTTCTAGTAAAATTAGCGAGTTTTGTCCCGTTGTAATGTGTTTCCGGGACTCTCGCTAAACGTGATAAGCGCCTTAATTAGTTGGGTTTTTTCAACTAGGTGCTATACAAGACTAATCTCTCTTTGTGTTTATGTCCACAGGTCTGTGTGAAGGAGAAATAAGGACATGACATCAGCAGAGGGTTTGTGTCTCTCCACCATGGTTCCATTTCCTACTAATACTGTTAGGTTATCTAACCAAAAATTCTATGCCCAGTGAGTTGGAGGCCTATTATAAAGGTCTTCTCACTTTGCCCTCTTGATCCAATTCCTTCCCCTTGAGGTGGAGAGAGTTAAGAGGCGTTCAGTGGTGGAGTTCTCCAGTTCATCAGGTTGGATGGTTTGTCTAGACAAGGTGTCAGGTATTAATTATTGATATGAGAAAGGGAGATAATTAACACTATTTGCCATTGTTATCAGTATTTATCTGATGCTTGTGTAGTCGAAATGTCCATTCTGCACATGTTCTGGTTAAAGATACAATTCGTCCTTGCACTGGGATGTTTGTTGGGATCGATTTTGTCCTGTCATAGGATTAATGACGTCATAATCAGCTTTGCTCTTTAATTACAATTAAGGTTGTCCGAAGCTGGTTTCTCATAAAAATTATGATCTTTATGATCATTTCCTTCTCTTGAGTTGGTTAGTTTCTAAGCGTAACTAGTTTGCTCATACTCCTCGTCCTTTGGCCTTTTTCAGAGACCTGGTTGTGCGTCCTGTGGACGATTTTTGAGGGACAAGTTTGGCCCTCATCTATGTTTTCAGTGTAGCCCCTGTGGTCCCTTGCTTAATTGCGAGATATGTAAGCACTGGGGGGGCGAGCTAATGTCCGAATTCTTGTGCTTGCAGGCGAAGGACAAGTTGGAGGAGGAGAAAAAGAAGCTGAAAAAAGAGGTCGTAAGTAAGAAGGGTAAGAGGAAGGCCTCGTCCGCGGTGGACATGGAGGCCTTCCGGACCGAGATGTTGGGAGAGATGAGGAGGACAATCAAGGATTTGGTTCCAGAGTTGCTTCGTGGCATGCTTCCTGGACCAAATCCTTTATTGACCTCATCATCTGCTTCGGAGCAGGTAATCCCCACCTCTGAATCAACGTTCCTTAGTACGCTTCCGTTGTTTGAAGATTCAGAGGTGGCCCCATTAGAGGGGGTGTTCCACGGCCCTGGCAGCAGGCTTATTGCCGCGCCCAATAGGGACCGTGGACGGTCGTCGCTGGAACCCGCGGGCTGCTCATCAGTCCAGGGGTATCCGCACACCGCGGCTGCCAGTACCTCGTATGGCGCCTTCCCTGGCCAGTCCGGGTTAGCTCTCTTTGCTGACCCGGAGTCTAATCTTTCTGGCCAGGAGGATGATGATTACCTGTTAGGGTCGCCGTCTGAAGACGTGGCCATGGAATATGACGTTTGTGCGCCCCTCGCGGGGAATACAGGCGCCTTTTTCCACGGTTCTACTCTCCCAGGGGTAGAATCCACGGTTCAGACTGTGGCCCTGGGCGCTGAAGGCCAGCGGTACCGCATACCTCGGCTTGCCGAGAGTGTAGCTGGTGTTGGCCGGGGCCGTGGTGGGGCGGTATATGCCCCGCGCTCTACCACGGCGCCTGCTCCTGGTCAAACCAGTGAGATTAGCATGCCGGTATTATCAGGCCCGCATGCTCTCCCTGGCTTGCCAGGGATATCAGCGTATCCGCCGTCAAGCTCTGTTGCTTGTGCTCAGGAGGAAGACGAAGGCCCCCGTCTTGTAGAGCGCTCGCAACTAGCCACGGAGGAGGATTGGTCTGACGCTTGCCAGTGGCTGGTGAGTGTTAGACCAGATCTGCCCGTGGAGCAGTCGGCTAGCCAGCGTGAACACAGGCCGTGGTTAGCTGGTAAGCCTACTGCTAACGCTATGCCTTCTCTGCCGCTGGCAGAGCATGTCGTTGACATGTTCGAGGCGGCGGAGATGTCCATTAAGTCGAGTGGACGTCTCGCTAAGGCCCCGCGCGAGGTGGCCAGGCGTTGCCGCATCGTGCCCCTGGACTACCAGCGGTACGGTGTGGTACCAAAGCCGAGCGTGGATGACCGCGCGGCTTTGGGTGAGGATGCGCGGCCAGGCTCCCGTTCTGACACGGGAGTCTTGTGCTCGAACGCGTTGCGTTCGGCAAATGCTGCGTTGCGTGATGCGGAGGAGAGTGGGAGGGCTTCGATTGCCGCTCTGTCCCACGTCTCCCAGCTGTTACAAGGGGTAGTAACAGCATCCGCATCGCGCCAGCCAAGTCCGGTCACAGTCCAGCGAGCCATCCAGGATGGTATCAACCTGGCTCTGGACTGTATGACGCGGGCGGTGACCAGGAGTGTCCGGGCAAGGCGCACTTTTGCCTTGGATAATCTTGTGCCCGTCCCAGGACCTCTACAATAGGCTACTACGTACGCCTATGACAGGTCCTGGTCTCTTTGGAGGTGAGGGATGTAGACACCTCCAGGAGACGGTTACTCTGGTCAATAACCAGAGGGCGCTGCGCGAACAGTTTGAGGTGCTTCGTCGTGCCAACGTTCGCGCCGCACCCCCTGCGTATCGTCCCCTGCAGGCTCGAGGTGGTAGTGGCCAGGTCAGAGGCCAACCACCATCGCAGCGCCGGCCTCGGCCGCGTGCGATTCGGCCAGCAGCGAGGGGGGCGCAGGCTCCTCAGGCGCAGTCAGCCAGGCAGCCGCCCGCGCACCGTGGTGCGCGCGGTGCTGGTCGTGGCGCGCGAGGATCTGGGCGGGGTAATCGTTCCTGATGGGACGGTTACCGCGGTGAGAACCGCGCCGGTGTTTCTGGCAAAGGAGACAGTGCCGCTCTTGCACTCCTTATGTCCACCTCTATCCCTAGGTGGACCGATGGGAGGCCGATTAGCCGACCACATGCAAGAGTGGGAACGGTTAACTCAGGACCGTTTAGTCTTGCGATGGCTTTCAGTCGGGTATCATCCCGATTGGATGACAGGCCCGCCATCGCGACTGTCTCTAGTGCCGATCTGGACTCCAAATCCGAGAGATCCAGATCAAAGGTTGTGTATCGAGGAGGAAATAAATTCCCTCATACAAAAAGGAGCTATTCAGCCGGCACAGAGGTGTCCGGGCTTCTATTCAACCCTGTTCTTAGTAACAAAGAACACCGGAGGGTGGAGACCAATTCTCAACCTCAAGCCATTGAACAAGTTCATAGAGACGCCCAGTTTCAAGATGGAGACTGTGCGCTCGGTGTTGGCGGGGTTAGAGAGGGGAATGTGGACAGCGTCGATAGATTTGAAGGACGCTTATTTCCACATCCCCATACACAGGAGTTTCCGTCGCTTCCTGAGATTTGCTTTCCAGGGCAGACAGTGGGAATTCAGGGTGCTACCCTTCGGAATTTCCACGGCTCCTCGGGTTTTCACCCGTGTGGTTCTTGCGATCACCGCATACCTCCGCAGGAGAAGCATAGCAGTCCACACGTACATAGACGACTGGCTGTTGAAAGCGCACACCCGGGAAAGTTTGTCGGCCAGTCTGGAGATTGTTTTGAAAACTCTCACAGACTTAGGCTGGATGATCAATTTCCCAAAATCAGAGCTGACTCCATCCCAGAAGTTTGTTTACCTGGGGATGTTCTTCGATCTAGAGACAGGATATGTTTATCCTACTCAGGAGAGAGTTCAGAAACTCATCTCATTAATTCAGTCAGTGTGCGACAGTCGTCATGTCCTGGCACGGGTTTACTTGAGAATGCTGGGGTTGATGGTTTCATTGGAACCAGTCATTCTCAGGCCGCCTTACGCAGGCGGCCGATCCAGTTATTTCTCATGACACAATGGACCCCAGAGTACAGGTTTCGCTGGACTCGAATGTGTCAGTGTTGGCGCCTCTGATTCATCACCTGCACTGGTGGTTGGAACACAGAGAATCTCTTGGTGGGGGGTTATGCTAACCCCTCCCCACCCTCAGGTGACTGTGTATACAGATGCATCGATGGAGGGCTGGGGAGCTTGCCTGGAAGAGTCCACGATATCAGGGCTTTGGAATCTGGAACAGTCAAAGGAACATATAAATCTACTGGAGCTAAGAGCAGTAGTCCTGGGCCTGGAACATTTCTTACAGAAAGTTCAGGGCAAGATTGTTCTTATTCGTTCAGACAACTCAACAGTTGTGACTTACATAAACCGCCAGGGCGGAACGAAGTCGCCCAGTCTCTGTATGATGACATGGAGACTGCTTTGTTGGTGTCTGGATCACCAGATTACCTTGAAAGCAGTTCATATTCCGGGGAAGGTTAAACCTGCTAGCAGACTCATTGAGCCGAAGGATGAGTGTTTTACCCACGGAATGGCAACTAAATCAATGTGTGGCGGATCGTCTGTTCGGACCATTGGGGGAAACCCAACATCGATTTGTTCGCAACGAAGAAGAATGCGAAGATGACGACGTACGTCTCTCCGATTCCGGATCCAAGCGCTTTCGCAACAGATGCGTTAGCTATCAGCTGGGGGAGAATGTATGCATACGCATTCCCTCCAGCAATCCTGATTCCAAAAAATTCTTCAGAAAATCAGACAAGAGGAATGCAAGTGCTTCTGATCGCCCGGATTGGCCAAGCCGATCATAGTATACGGATCTGCTGGACCTTCTGGTCTGCAATCTGGTTCCTCTTGCCTCTGATGACGATATTATCTTCCAGGGCAAGGCCCTTCACAACAATCCGTCAATGTTCAGATTGAGCTGCGTGGATGTTGTCAAGGAATCTAGAATTAAGGAGGGCTTTTCTGAGCAAGCAGCCATGTTTATGGCCAGAAAGCCAGGAGGGGGTCAACCTCCAGGAGCATATAATTATAAAATCAACAGATTTGCAGAATGGTGCTCAAAAAGATGTATTGATCCAATGGATGCATCTATTCAGGTAGTAGCTGATTTCCTCTGTCACCCTCTATGATGCCTATAGCCTCAAGCCTAACTCTATTGCTGGTTATAAGTCAGCTTTAATGTCTGTTATTCCTTGCTTGGCTAAGAGGGGAAGTGATGAAGTGAATACATTAAATGTATTAATTAAAGGCTATGGGCAATCTAAGACCAAGGAATCCACCGGTGATTCCGTCTTGGAGTTTATCGCTAGTGCTTCAAGTACTAGGTGATAAGCCGTTTGAACCACTTAGTTCCATTTCGATGAAACTATTAACACTGAAGACTGTGTTTTTTAATTGCTGCGGCCTCGGCTAGGCGTAGGAGTGAGATTCATGCCTTATCAGCCGAGGATGACCGTTTTGTGGTTTCAGGGGAAGGCCTTAAGCTGCTACCTAGGATTAATTTCTTGGCTAAAAATCAGTCGTTGAAATATCCAGGTCAACCTATTATTTTGCCTGCTTTAACTAGATATGATCCTAATTCTAAAGCATGGTGTAACCTGTCCGGCGCTACGCAGGTACAAACACACGTACGGCGGGAGTGGCGCACCGACCAGTCAGCGTTATGGTTGTTCATATATTGAACCCATGGCAGGGGCTTCTAAGGACACCATTTCCAGGTGGATTGTAGAATGCATGTCAGTTTTGCCATAAATCCGGCTACCGGGGAATGCAGGTCTGACGTGGCCAAGGCTCACAGTGTCCGCGGCGTAGTGACATCCACTTGCCCTATTTAATGGGGTCCCTGTGGATGATATTATGTCGGTGGCTCAGTGGCACTGTGAGTCAAGTTTTACAGACCATTATCTCCGTGACACCTCTAATCACTCTCGCCTTGTCGATTTTGAAAAAAATAACTAGGCATATATATTTTTGATGGGGTTTCCTCATTGCTTATATATTTCACAATTAATTTATGAAACAACCACTAATTTGGGACTGCAATCGATCTTCACCAATGGGAAGAGGATGTCATGCAGCCATTTCAACAAGGTCAGTCTTGTGTATGTGTTGTCCATTGTTGATTGTCTTGGTCACGGTTACCCGTTATTTATATGATGATGGTTTGGTATTTG
>CM067373.1:43618802-43641413 GCA_034401795.1 Chaetoderma sp. LZ-2023a
CACGACACGACGATGTTTCATAAAAATTATGATCTTTATGATCATTTCCTTCTCTTGAGTTGGTTAGTTTCTAAGCGTAACTAGTTTGCTCATACTCCTCGTCCTTTGGCCTTTTTCAGAGACCTGGTTGTGCGTCCTGTGGACGATTTTTGAGGGACAAGTTTGGCCCTCATCTATGTTTTCAGTGTAGCCCCTGTGGTCCCTTGCTTAATTGCGAGATATGTAAGCACTGGGGGGGCGAGCTAATGTCCGAATTCTTGTGCTTGCAGGCGAAGGACAAGTTGGAGGAGGAGAAAAAGAAGCTGAAAAAAGAGGTCGTAAGTAAGAAGGGTAAGAGGAAGGCCTCGTCCGCGGTGGACATGGAGGCCTTCCGGACCGAGATGTTGGGAGAGATGAGGAGGACAATCAAGGATTTGGTTCCAGAGTTGCTTCGTGGCATGCTTCCTGGACCAAATCCTTTATTGACCTCATCATCTGCTTCGGAGCAGGTAATCCCCACCTCTGAATCAACGTTCCTTAGTACGCTTCCGTTGTTTGAAGATTCAGAGGTGGCCCCATTAGAGGGGGTGTTCCACGGCCCTGGCAGCAGGCTTATTGCCGCGCCCAATAGGGACCGTGGACGGTCGTCGCTGGAACCCGCGGGCTGCTCATCAGTCCAGGGGTATCCGCACACCGCGGCTGCCAGTACCTCGTATGGCGCCTTCCCTGGCCAGTCCGGGTTAGCTCTCTTTGCTGACCCGGAGTCTAATCTTTCTGGCCAGGAGGATGATGATTACCTGTTAGGGTCGCCGTCTGAAGACGTGGCCATGGAATATGACGTTTGTGCGCCCCTCGCGGGGAATACAGGCGCCTTTTTCCACGGTTCTACTCTCCCAGGGGTAGAATCCACGGTTCAGACTGTGGCCCTGGGCGCTGAAGGCCAGCGGTACCGCATACCTCGGCTTGCCGAGAGTGTAGCTGGTGTTGGCCGGGGCCGTGGTGGGGCGGTATATGCCCCGCGCTCTACCACGGCGCCTGCTCCTGGTCAAACCAGTGAGATTAGCATGCCGGTATTATCAGGCCCGCATGCTCTCCCTGGCTTGCCAGGGATATCAGCGTATCCGCCGTCAAGCTCTGTTGCTTGTGCTCAGGAGGAAGACGAAGGCCCCCGTCTTGTAGAGCGCTCGCAACTAGCCACGGAGGAGGATTGGTCTGACGCTTGCCAGTGGCTGGTGAGTGTTAGACCAGATCTGCCCGTGGAGCAGTCGGCTAGCCAGCGTGAACACAGGCCGTGGTTAGCTGGTAAGCCTACTGCTAACGCTATGCCTTCTCTGCCGCTGGCAGAGCATGTCGTTGACATGTTCGAGGCGGCGGAGATGTCCATTAAGTCGAGTGGACGTCTCGCTAAGGCCCCGCGCGAGGTGGCCAGGCGTTGCCGCATCGTGCCCCTGGACTACCAGCGGTACGGTGTGGTACCAAAGCCGAGCGTGGATGACCGCGCGGCTTTGGGTGAGGATGCGCGGCCAGGCTCCCGTTCTGACACGGGAGTCTTGTGCTCGAACGCGTTGCGTTCGGCAAATGCTGCGTTGCGTGATGCGGAGGAGAGTGGGAGGGCTTCGATTGCCGCTCTGTCCCACGTCTCCCAGCTGTTACAAGGGGTAGTAACAGCATCCGCATCGCGCCAGCCAAGTCCGGTCACAGTCCAGCGAGCCATCCAGGATGGTATCAACCTGGCTCTGGACTGTATGACGCGGGCGGTGACCAGGAGTGTCCGGGCAAGGCGCACTTTTGCCTTGGATAATCTGTGCCCGTCCCAGGACCTCTACAATAGGCTACTACGTACGCCTATGACAGGTCCTGGTCTCTTTGGAGGTGAGGGATGTAGACACCTCCAGGAGACGGTTACTCTGGTCAATAACCAGAGGGCGCTGCGCGAACAGTTTGAGGTGCTTCGTCGTGCCAACGTTCGCGCCGCACCCCCTGCGTATCGTCCCCTGCAGGCTCGAGGTGGTAGTGGCCAGGTCAGAGGCCAACCACCATCGCAGCGCCGGCCTCGGCCGCGTGCGATTCGGCCAGCAGCGAGGGGGGCGCAGGCTCCTCAGGCGCAGTCAGCCAGGCAGCCGCCCGCGCACCGTGGTGCGCGCGGTGCTGGTCGTGGCGCGCGAGGATCTGGGCGGGGTAATCGTTCCTGATGGGACGGTTACCGCGGTGAGAACCGCGCCGGTGTTTCTGGCAAAGGAGACAGTGCCGCTCTTGCACTCCTTATGTCCACCTCTATCCCTAGGTGGACCGATGGGAGGCCGATTAGCCGACCACATGCAAGAGTGGGAACGGTTAACTCAGGACCGTTTAGTCTTGCGATGGCTTTCAGTCGGGTATCATCCCGATTGGATGACAGGCCCGCCATCGCGACTGTCTCTAGTGCCGATCTGGACTCCAAATCCGAGAGATCCAGATCAAAGGTTGTGTATCGAGGAGGAAATAAATTCCCTCATACAAAAAGGAGCTATTCAGCCGGCACAGAGGTGTCCGGGCTTCTATTCAACCCTGTTCTTAGTAACAAAGAACACCGGAGGGTGGAGACCAATTCTCAACCTCAAGCCATTGAACAAGTTCATAGAGACGCCCAGTTTCAAGATGGAGACTGTGCGCTCGGTGTTGGCGGGGTTAGAGAGGGGAATGTGGACAGCGTCGATAGATTTGAAGGACGCTTATTTCCACATCCCCATACACAGGAGTTTCCGTCGCTTCCTGAGATTTGCTTTCCAGGGCAGACAGTGGGAATTCAGGGTGCTACCCTTCGGAATTTCCACGGCTCCTCGGGTTTTCACCCGTGTGGTTCTTGCGATCACCGCATACCTCCGCAGGAGAAGCATAGCAGTCCACACGTACATAGACGACTGGCTGTTGAAAGCGCACACCCGGGAAAGTTTGTCGGCCAGTCTGGAGATTGTTTTGAAAACTCTCACAGACTTAGGCTGGATGATCAATTTCCCAAAATCAGAGCTGACTCCATCCCAGAAGTTTGTTTACCTGGGGATGTTCTTCGATCTAGAGACAGGATATGTTTATCCTACTCAGGAGAGAGTTCAGAAACTCATCTCATTAATTCAGTCAGTGTGCGACAGTCGTCATGTCCTGGCACGGGTTTACTTGAGAATGCTGGGGTTGATGGTTTCATTGGAACCAGTCATTCCTCAGGCCGCCTTACGCAGGCGGCCGATCCAGTTATTTCTCATGACACAATGGACCCAGAGTACAGGTTCGCTGGACTCGAATGTGTCAGTGTTGGCGCCTCTGATTCATCACCTGCACTGGTGGTTGGACACAGAGAATCTCTTGGTGGGGGTTATGCTAACCCCTCCCCACCCTCAGGTGACTGTGTATACAGATGCATCGATGGAGGGCTGGGGAGCTTGCCTGGAAGAGTCCACGATATCAGGGCTTTGGAATCTGGAACAGTCAAAGGAACATATAAATCTACTGGAGCTAAGAGCAGTAGTCCTGGGCCTGGAACATTTCTTACAGAAAGTTCAGGGCAAGATTGTTCTTATTCGTTCAGACAACTCAACAGTTGTGACTTACATAAACCGCCAGGGCGGAACGAAGTCGCCCAGTCTCTGTATGATGACATGGAGACTGCTTTGTTGGTGTCTGGATCACCAGATTACCTTGAAAGCAGTTCATATTCCGGGAAGGTTAAACCTGCTAGCAGACTCATTGAGCCGAAGGATGAGTGTTTTACCCACGGAATGGCAACTAAATCAATGTGTGGCGGATCGTCTGTTCGACCATTGGGGGAAACCCAACATCGATTTGTTCGCAACGAAGAAGAATGCGAAGATGACGACGTACGTCTCTCCGATTCCGGATCCAAGCGCTTTCGCAACAGATGCGTTAGCTATCAGCTGGGGGAGAATGTATGCATACGCATTCCCTCCAGCAATCCTGATTCCAAAAATTCTTCAGAAAATCAGACAAGAGGAATGCCAAGTGCTTCTGATCGCCCCGGATTGGCCAAGCCGATCATAGTATACGGATCTGCTGGACCTTCTGGTCTGCAATCTGGTTCCTCTGCCTCTGATGGACGATATTATCTTCCAGGGCAAGGCCCTTCACAACAATCCGTCAATGTTCAGATTGACTGCGTGGATGTTGTCAAGGAATCTAGAATTAAGGAGGGCTTTTCTGAGCAAGCAGCCATGTTTATGGCCAAAGCCAGGAGGGGGTCAACCTCCAGAGCATATAATTATAAAATCAACAGATTTGCAGAATGGTGCTCAAAAAGATGTATTGATCCAATGGATGCATCTATTCAGGTAGTAGCTGATTTCCTCTGTCACCTCTATGATGCCTATAGCCTCAAGCCTAACTCTATTGCTGGTTATAAGTCAGCTTTAATGTCTGTTATTCCTTGCTTGGCTAAGAGGGGAAGTGATGAAGTGAATACATTAAATGTATTAATTAAAGGCATGGGCAATCTAAGACCAAGGAATCCACCGGTGATTCCGTCTTGGAGTTTATCGCTAGTGCTTCAAGTACTAGGTGATAAGCCGTTTGAACCACTTAGTTCCATTTCGATGAAACTATTAACACTGAAGACTGTGTTTTTAATTGCTGCGGCCTCGGCTAGGCGTAGGAGTGAGATTCATGCCTTATCAGCCGAGGATGACCGTTTTGTGGTTTCAGGGGAAGGCCTTAAGCTGCTACCTAGGATTAATTTCTTGGCTAAAAATCAGTCGTTGAAATATCCAGGTCAACCTATTATTTTGCCTGCTTTAACTAGATATGATCCTAATTCTAAAGCATGGTGTCCTGTCCGGGCGCTTCGCCGGTACAAACAACGTACGGCGGAGTGGCGCACCGACCAGTCAGCGTTATGGTTGTCATATATTGAACCCCATGGCAGGGCTTCTAAGGACACCATTTCCAGGTGGATTGTAGAATGCATTCAGTTTTGCCATAAATCCGCTACCGGGAAGCAGGTTGACGTGGCCAAGGCTCACAGTGTCCGCGGCGTAGTGACATCCACTGCCCTATTTAATGGGGTCCCTGTGGATGATATTATGTCGGTGGCTCAGTGGCACTGTGAGTCAAGTTTTACAGACCATTATCTCCGTGACACCTCTAATCCTCTCGCCTTGTCGATTTTGAAAAAATAACTAGGCATATATATTTTTGATGGGGTTTCCTCATTGCTTATATATTTCACAATTAATTTATGGAAACAACCACTAATTTGGGACTGCATCGATCTTCACCAATGGGAAGAGGATGTCAGCAGCCATTTCAACAAGGTCAGTCTTGTGTATGTGTTGTCCATTGTTGATTGTCTTGTCACGTTACCCGTTATTTATATGATGATGGTTTTGTGTATTTATGTGGTTCATTGTTGAGAGTATACGAAAATGGAGCTTTTCGTCTCTGTCCTGTAGTACATGGCACTTGTACGTAGAGAGCGTATAGGACATTGAGGTCATTCGACTCTTCCTCCCAGGAAGGAGGGGGGGGGGGAGCGCATATGACATTCAGTCATCTCTCATACATCGGGGGTGTTATCCGATGGTTAGTCAAATCCTGACTGTTTTTTCATACAGTTTCAGAAGTTTAAGTGCCTTAAACGCAGAAAAGCGTATAGGGATGAGCTGGTCTTTTGACCTCGCCTCCCTCCCGCCGAATTCACTGTCGAATTCTGGCAATATCAAAAGTATTAGGGAGGTAAGTATACTCTTGATGTGAAATAAACGAAATCAAGGATTTCTTTTTTCACGAGAGAGTTGATACTTACCTCCCTAGATACGGACCCGGCCTCTCCACCCCACAGAGGCTCGGTCTTCAGGCTCTTTATAGTTGCATGTGTATCAGCCAATAAATTAGTCAGAGGAAGTGCTAGTCTGCGCATGCGCGGTGGTGGGGCTGGCATCCGCCAGACTACGCTCTGACTCCCTGCCCAGTAGGGGCACCTAACTGTTTTAATCTGAGTGTTTATTGAGTGAAAGCCAATATTTAGCAATATCAAAAGTATTAGGGAGGTAAGTATCAACTCTCTCGTGAAAAAAGAAATCCTTGATTTCGTTTAATGTATGCGTAAACAGTGGTCGGATGTGGCTTTAAGTGAGATTCGATAAATTGGCAATAGCTACCGGATTAAGTGCGCTGGAGATATCTCAAAGGTAGAAATCAGTAAATGATGACTCGGCATGTCATTGTGCTACAGACATCACCTCCAAAGAGACACCCTTGTAAAGGGCCGATGTGCTCGGACTTTATGGGCATTCGCACGATAAATCTGCTTTCCTGTTGCGATTTTATGTGACATCTGAATAGCATCGACTATCCAATGAGAAATGGTGTCTTTCGAGGTGCGAAGATGAGGAGCTTTGAGACATAACCACAGCGATTTCGGGTCATCTCTCCACTCCTCAGTACATTTCTTATACATCACCAAGCAGAAGAGCTTGGGTCATGCCTAATTAAACTTGGTAAATTGATCGGCTGTCCTGAATATTTAAGTGGCTGATTCTTTGCCAGGAAATAAAAACGTGGTAATTGTCTTAAACCTTGACACGTAACGACAAAACGGTCTTGTTCAGCAGAAAGCGCATGAATTTCACTTCTCATCGATGCTGCTACAACCAAGAAAACTGACTTAATAGTTAACAGTTTAATATCTATAGATCTTATTGGTTCAAAGGGAGCATGCCCTTAAACATGTAGAAAAAGAAATATGTTCCATGCTGGGATAGGATTAATCGCAATTATATAATTCAATAGTGGATGATTATAAAATGAAATAATCGTATAATCGCAATGTTGAAATTTTTGTCAAGACACTTTTACGCTTGTGAAACTCTGCTCGAGTTACCAATCATGGAAACAAACATCCGGCTATCAGCCGAATGTGTGAATGATTAAATAAACTAAATAAATAACTGATTTGTTTGTATTGACTCATGATTAGTTTTAGATGAATAAAGATTGTTCACTTGGTCGCTGTTTGTCATTGTTGTTGTAATCACACATGCTTATCCCGCGTTCCCCATTCTCTGGATAGTTATGCGCTAGTTTTGCCCAAAAAATTCTAAAACTGGTGCCATGGAAATTCAACGCACTTTCTTCCGTAAAAATTATTACCGCCTATGCCTATGTTTAATGTATACCTCAAAACATCACCGGGGAAGTGAATTTATTTGATTTGAGCGCCTAAATATTGCGTATCCTTTAATAAAGGTCGTTTATTAAATCAAAATGAATCCACAATTTGATATAAAATGGCGTTGCAAAAAATACAAATCACGTGATTCGCCTCCAATTGAAGAGGTTACTTTAGAGCGAGTACTCGGATATAAATATTGTGGAATCGTGGACTCGGAACTCGGCAATTTCTATATATTATCATTGTGCGATAGGAACTGAGTATTATACTGATCTGAATAATGGGTACCTGTTTGATAAACTCCCGTTAGCGTATAATATCTCGCGAGAACACGCCGCCTCCCATCGCAAAATTTAAGAAGCCGGCTATATTGTTGTTCATAATAATTCAATTTGGATCATTTAATGTTGATCGATGTTACAAAATTGATGCACATTTTCTCCTGTACTTGTTTGGCACATAAATTTGGTCTTAAAATATATTTATAAGGAAGATATTTAATCACGCCAAGACTGTTTTAAGCGCATTTTGACTACAAAAGTATGGAATAAACTTTATTATATCTTGAACATACGTGGCCTACTATTAGTATTAATCTAATAGGTGGTCGAGATTTACAAATCCGAGGCCTGTATTGACTTCTAGAGGGGCCGGAAATGTATCAGGGCAGAGATCGGTCTGAAGTAGACACACTCTGTGACACGATTGTTATTATTATACACGTTATTGTTACAAATTTTCCTATACAATCTGCTGGTTTAGGGGGTGGGCTTCTAATACAGAGTTTTGCCGTTTTGAAACTGCTAAGAAATCATTGGAGCTCATATGTCAAAGTTAGGGGGTGGTCTTCTATTAGAGCATAGGCTACAATTAAGCTAAATACGGTACCTTCCGTTTTCCATCTAGAAAAATCTTGATACATTCCTTTGTTTGCAATCAGCAGCTGGCGTAGTCTGTCCATGTATGTATACCCATGTGCCTAACCCATAATCTTACAATCTGCAGTAGCATAATAACGTCCTCTAAGCAGCATTGACGTAGTTAATATAGTTCATGATTAATCGTATGATCGCGATTATTTTTAAAAAATGATCACGATTATGAAAAGTGAATAATCGTGCAACCCTATCACAGATTGCTCATTCCTTTAATAACTTCATTTAAAGTTGTCGTTCTCCACACCTACAGCGGCCAGACTGGGAACGACTGAAGCGAATGCAAACTTATATGCTGCTTAGGGTTGAAGGTACAAGTTTGTCAACCTCATATAAATGAAAGATAAAATCTGCTACGTGTTGAACATATGCAGAAAGAACTTAATATCTCTTCCCTTACACCACTCTGCAAATTTATTGATTCTATAATTATATGTTCTGGTGGTGGACCCCTTATGGCTGATGCGACAAACTTCGCTGCTTGCTCAGAAAAGCCACCCTCAATTGCTCGCTGCTTGATAACATCCATGCAGTCAATTGGAACATTTCCGGTCTGTCGTGGAGATACAGACCTTTGTCCTGAAGAATCAGATCCCGTCTGTCTGGAAGAGAAATTGGATTGCAAACCAGATAGTCCAGCAGATCCATAAACCATGATCGGCCTGGCCAATGAGGAGCGATCAGTAGTACTTGGCATATGCCCTCTCTTATCTTTGCCAGAACTTTTGGGATGAGACTCATTGGAGGATACGTGTATGCGTACATTCCTTTCCAACTTATCGCCAGTGCGTCTACTGCTAGAGCTAGTGGGTCCGGGATCGGTGACACATATGTGACCATCTTTACGTTTCCTTTCATCGCTAATAGATCCACATTTGGCTTTCCCCAATGTTTGAATCGAACCTCTGCTACCGATTTGTTGAGCTGCCATTCCATCGGATGACAAACCGTCCTTCGACTGAGAGCATCCGCTAGTACCAAATCAAGAAGTAGAGATACTAGGATTAACAGAAAGTTTTCTTAAAGAAACATCTGCAGACACATTACTCCAAATATCAGGAAACACAAAGATGGTGGCGGGATTATTACTTGTATTGCTCATGATATATCATTTAAACCTAGGCCTGATTTAGAAGTTAATGATTTAGAAGTAATGTGGTTAGAAAGTAAGCCATATAAACCCAAGTCATTTCTTACAGCATTTGTTTATAGACCCCCAAGTGCAAAATGTAACTGGATCGATCTTTTTGAGGACATGTATTCTAAAGTTATTGATGAAAATAAAGAAATTATTTTGTTAAGTGATTTTACTATTAATTATAGCTTAACAGATGAAAATACAAAATGGTACATGTGTATTAAATGATAGACATGTTTCATCTTACTCAAACAGTTAAACAGCAAACCAGAGTTACAAAGATAATGGCTTCTAAGCCTGCATTAAGTGATCACAAGCCCATTTTCAGTGTGTTAAAATATAAAAACTCGCACCATAAAACGTCTGGACACACAGTTGTACATATGTGGAAAATGACAAACTTCTCAGAAGATTCATTTAAGACTGATATAGAAGACTTTTACTGGGAAAACATATTCACCATAAATGACCTAAATCATACACTAGAATTTTTAATGACATCGTTCTTGAAAATCCTAGATACATGTAGACATGCGCCAATAATAGAAAAGTGAGTTAAGCACAGGTTTCTACCAGAATGGATAAATGATGAAATCCTAGCCTCAATGAAAAATAGAGATAATTATTATGCTAAGAAAGACACTCCACAATACAGACACTGGCGCAACAAAACAAAAGCCCTAAATAGAAAAATGTAAACACAAGCTGCTACAAACAAACATCACAAATCAAAATAATCAGAATGACATTTCGAAAATTCTTGGAAAAAACTAAATCCTAGGAAACATGAAGCAACCACTGAACACTTTATTCACACAGATGGTACGTTGTTATCAGATCTTAAAGATATTTCAGATGCATTCAATGTTTTCTTTTCTGAGGCAGCAGACAATTTATTGAATCCACAGCCTCCATATGACTATAACAATACTTGTCACTTCCAAAATTTAATAACCCATATAGTAGATGAAAATGTTCCTCAGAACACTTACTTTTGTATTCCGGAAGTAACTCCAGACTGTGTTGTAAAGTAGCTGAATACCTTTGACATAAAGAAGTCAATAGGATTAGATAATCTGCCTGCCAGGTTTTTAAAGATGGTCACATCCACAATTGGCTTGCCATTAGCCTATATAATTAATCTTAGTCTGCAAACTATGACTTTTCCAGAAAGTTGGAAAGGGGCGAAAATCTTCCCTCTGTATAAAACTGGTGATGTAAACAATATTGAAAACTATCGGGCAATTTCTATTCTTCCTATTTTATCTAAAATAATGAAGCGTCATGTTCACGATCAAGTTTTTGAATATAGGTCTCGGTATAATTTACTTTGTAACAATCAGCCTGGTTTCCGTAAATGCCACTCTTGTGAAACAATTCTCCTCAAAATGCTTAATTCATGGACGAAGGCCATTGACGATGGAAAAATAACTGGAAATGTATTAATTGATTTTAGAAAGGCATTTGATATAATTGATCACCATATATTAATTAAGAAATCGGAACTATAAATTTGATAATTCTGCACTTGTATGGTTCTTTTCATATTTAAAAGGCAGATGGCAATGCGTTAGCAAATCTGGTATCTTAGCAGATCCTATTGCTGTTAAGTATGGTGTACCACAGGGATCAATATTAGGCCCTCTACTATTTATAATCTTTGTAAATGACCTTCCATCTTATATTAATCATTGTGATACTGACATGTATGCTGATGACACAACTGTCTACTTTAAATCAAACTGCGTCACTGAATTAACAGAATACTTAAATGATGATATGAAGGCAGTCAAGGAATGGTGCAATGAGAATAGAGTGATTGTAAATACAAACTAGACAAAATTGTTATTGATTGGATCAAGAACTAAACTTAAAGATTTCAAAGATGTCACCATCCAATATGACGACACAAATTTAACTGGGAGTACATGTGAAAAACTTCTAGGAGTCCATATAGATGACACACTAACATTCATAGATCATATAAATAATGTTGTTAAAAAAGATATCCCGTCTTTTGGGAATACTAAAGAAATATGCAAAAGACCTATCACTTGATATTCGGTTGAAATTTTTCAATTCGTATATTTTATCTCATTTTGATTTTTGCCTTGTAGTGTGGGGAAACATTTGTAAAGAACACCAATTAGTCAGAGTCCTAAAATTACAAAAAGGTGCTGCAAGAATCATCCTTTCTGAAAAATTGAGTACACCCTCAAAAATCTTATTTGAAAAACTGTATAAAACTGTTAGGAATGAAAACCCAGAGTATTTATCTAAATTGTTTATAAAGAGCTCAGATTCCCACAATCGCAATTTGAGATCTGTTGAAAATAGTCAGGTTCAAATTCTGTTAGCTAAAGGTGTTTTACATTCTTCTAGCTTTGCTGTAAAAGGGTCAAAATTATGGAATTCCTTAAAAATGTTTTCAAATCACAATATACTTTATCCCTTATACTGCTGAATTGTCAGATTAAATTATTTAATTAAATAACGTGATACCTGGTATTCATTTTGAAAACTGTTTTGTCACAAGCAAAAATATAGCATCTTTGAGCTAGAGGGTTCTCAAAATGCACACAAGGCTTTAATAAGGTGTTAATAGCTTGATATTAGAGAGAGCAGCAGCATATGCGTTAACCCTTACCATGCTCATGTCAATATTGTATCTTTTACCGTATCAATAGAAGAGAAACTGGTGTACATTTTTCAACAGTTTTGGTGGACGATGTTGCTGTCTATGACAGCACCATCTTCCACCAAATTTGTAGAAAATGAACACCAGTTCATCTTTTAATTTAATTTGAAAATTAAAGATTTTGACATCAGAGTGCTAAGGGTTAGAAGATTGTATATATTTGTGTATTGTGTATATAAAATGTGTATATATTGTAAATATCAAAGCTGTATATATAAATGTAAATAAATGTTAAGTATAGTCTGAAGGCCCCAGGGAAGACCAGCTATTATGTAACTGATCGGTTTACCGTCATTAAATAAAGATTATTATTATTATTATTATTATTATTATTATTATTATTATTATTATTATTATTATTTCTATTATTATTATTATTATCAATCTTCGTGGAATGTGTGCTACGCGAAGAATAACATTCCTCCCTTGGCACCAGAGCAGAAAGTTCCATATCATCATACACAACTCCGGTGATCTTGTCCCGCCTTGGCGGTTCAGATAAGACTCCACTGTGGAGTTGTCTGTCCTTATTAGGACAATCTTGTCTCAGATTAAGTTTTCAAATTTTTGAAGTGCTAATGCCACCGCTAATAACTCGAGAACATTTATATGTTTCTGCGCATTGGCCCGATCCCATTCCCCTGAGACTGACAGATCGTCCAATACTGTTCCCCAACCCATCGTCGATGCATCTGTGAAGATGGACATCTGCGGTTGAGGAGGTTGTAGAGGAACACCTCACAGGAGATTCTGTTCTGATAACCACCACTGAAGATGGAATATCAGTGGTTCTTTTACTGGAATCCTCAGAGATAACGGATCTGTTCTCTGAGACCAGAATGACATTAAGTACATCTGAATCGGCCTGCACCTGAGTGCCTCAAAAGGAACCACCTTCTCCAGAGACACTAGTAAACCCAGTATTCTGAGAAATTGACGCGGCATCAGATAGGCTCCTAGAGAAATTGACCCCAGAACTGGCATCAAGCTCTTGACTCTTCACAATCCATCTTAGGTCCTTTAGTAAGGCCAGGACTACCTGAAGATTGTTGCGCAGAGTGACTGGATTCCCCGCCTTCAGCAGCCAGTCATCTATGTAAGTATGAACAGCTATGTTTCTCCTGCGAAGATAAGAGGTCATGGCGAAAACCACTTAGGTGAAGACCCTCGTGGTTGTGGTCAAACTGAACGGTAACGCATTGAACTCCGAGACATTGTTTTGGAACGCAAAGCGCAGGTATTTCTGAAAAGGAATTGACATTGGAATATGAAACTATACATCCTTCCGATCTATCAATACTGCCCACATGCTTTTTCTCAGCCCTGTCATCACTGCTGCCAGTCTCCATCTGAAATTTTGGTGAAAGAATGAATTTGTTCAGCGGTTTGAGGTTGAGAATAGGTCTCCAACCGCTGGTGCATATCGGAATGAGGAAAATTATCAAATAGAAGTCCAGGGAGGACTGATTGTGGACTAAAGGAATCGCATTCTTTCATTGAAGATCTTTGATCTGAGCAAATGTCATCTAGATGATCGGATTCCCTTGGAAGAAACCAAGTCACAAGAGAAGTGAACCGAGTACCCGGATAAGATAAAAAAGTTAACGCGTACCGGAGAGACTCCAACAATGGCTACCATTTTAAAACAATGTGCCAATTTAAGGAAATTTCAAACAGTCATTATGGCACGAATGTATAAATTCTAAATTGATACAACCTGCCCCAGCTCACGACACTCAAAATGCAAAAGATTAGCTAAATCTCAGACGCAGCTGTTAAAGTCAGCAAAATAGACGAATCTGACTGTTGTTGGGAATTGACTCGGTATCTGGGGCTATGGTAATTCCCGGACACAGTATGGGCAGGACCATGGAGAGTGCAGAGTTTTAATTGTTTATTTTGAGCTAGACTAGATAATAGACATTATCATAATAGTACGTCTGGTAAGTATTTTTCGAAGTAGATAGGGCTAATAGACAAGCAATCTCTGAATGATGATTTATGAATATGACCATGAATGGAGCTTAGCTGGCTATGAATCTTATATTATTTTCTAACATTTGTTGTCAGAATTGTTATTTGTGTTTTTCTACCATTTAGCCAGTAAAACCATCTGCCTTTAAATGTTATTTTCTGTTAGGAGTAATTTCTCGCAATACAATAACATACTAAAATGGTTCGTGAACCAGTTCGTGGTTCGGCCATCTCTATCGTGTACCGGTTCGGTTCATTAAAATCCTCACAATCCTCAGCCCTAGTCACTCATGTATCTCTTGATATAGAGGTGTGGCGAGTTTTGTTTAGTATATATCATCTCATTCGGTTCTCGCTCACATGACATATGGTGTACATTCTGAGAATGGCCTATGGCAGCAACAGCTCCCAGCAACACCATCCTCAAAATTTACAACTGTTTTTCTTTTATTAGCTCAAATTTAATATTCAGATGCAGCATCATGAAGGCTAATTTTCTGTTTCAGATGGATGTCCCGAGTGTGCCTGTGTTTCTCAGTGTTACTGGTCTCTATGATGTGGAATTCAGATTAGTGGTCGCCTGCCGGAATGGGCGTGTTTACACGCTGAAACGGTGAGCATTGGTACTTCTAATCAACATCACATGCTGCACAGTGGCATTGTATGATTTACGATTTCTTACGACTCAAGATCTGCCTGTCTCTGCTTTAACTCTTTAATGGTCATACCGGCCAAAACCGGCTGCTGCTATGGTCTTGTGGAATGTTCATTTACAGGCCAAGAGAATATAATTTTTGAAAATTTACCACTGGAATGACTGGCTCTATAACCGAGCCAGTCATTCCAGTGATAAATTTTCAAAAATTCTATTCTCTTGGCCTGTAAATGGACATTCAATAAGGACATTTTTTTTTTTAAATGTACTAAATTTGACCATTGAAAGGTTAAGACCAACAATAGTCAATGGTGTTATCCAATCTATCATTCAAGTACATCTGATGTCATAATCAATTACATCACTAATTAGCTGACGCCACAATCAAAATGACGTAGCTCTGTCATGAAACTTGAAAAGTCTGTCACAAAGGTATACATTTACAAATTGTATGTCTTGGTGACATGCAATGGGGGAATATCTCTTAGTGAATTTACAGTTTTATAAATATTCTATTGAATATTTTGAAAGGATTAATACTATAATAGCTTAAAAATTCTGATCTTGAAATTGTACATTATTATTATTTTTTTTTCCCCATCACCGATGTTATATTTCGGGTCGGAATTTGCGTAAAACAAAGTAAATTTGTCTGGCCTTGTCCAACATGTAATAATGGTACATGATGCATTCTGAACATTTGACCTCTTTGATATCCTGTGCAGTGCAGTGCAGTAAGGATCAGTACCAAATGTGAGGGATCTGTGAATTTTCTGATGCAATCAATAGTCATCTGTCTAGATCACAATTAATCCCGTATCTTTCAAATTTGTTCCAGAAAATTAATTTCTGTGATAAGTTTCCAAAAATTGTCTTCTCTTGGTCTGTAAATGGACATTTTTCAAGTCCACCGCAGAAGCTGTTTTTTGTCCGGCTTTGGTGTTAGTGTTAATAAATAAGTAAATGTAAATTCTAACGGTGCCAATAATTATCTCCCTTGTTGCACTGTCATGACTACATTTGTTACCTGTAAGTGCATAACCGTATAATTCTAGGGGATCTAAATCGGCGAAATACAGCATAGAGTTGACATCCGAGGCTGTTGGGTTGGAGCGACTGAACAAAAACATCATCGTCGGCTGTATGGATCAGACACTCAATTGTTACAGTACTAAGGTAGCATGCTGATAATACTAAGCATCTTTAATTGGTAATGATTTACATAAATGTGAAGAATATTTTGAGAAGAGTTTATCTGAAAATTCTGCTGCCAATGTGATTTTATTTAAAACTAACCCCTGAATTTAGAATGTCCCGTTATAGGAATCCAATCTTTCAGTCAACTATCATATGTAGGTTCATGTCACAATCAATTGCATCATGGATGATGTATCTAAGTCCATCATAGGCGCTTAATGGTCTGTCAAGTGGTACGAATTGTATGTTTTTACAAGTTACAACCATTCTCTTGAATATTTTGAAACTAAATGGACTGGGAGCTATTGCTGCCAGAGACAGCAACAACACCCAGTTAAATTAGTTTCAAAATATTTAACAGCTTACCTGACTGTATAGTTTTCTGTACATTGAGATTCAGGGAGTTCAGGGTGCGATCGATCCTAACATGGGTGATGTGTGGGCGGAGCTTAGCTAGAGATAGGTGTGGCAAAGCTAAAAGTGGATTCATCCATTACAAAACAACTATCCAGGGTTGGTTAAATATGCCTTACATCATAAAGAATTTATCCTCTCTGTCTATAAGGGTTAATTGGTTAAAATCCTTCCAATCAAAGGTGGCAAGATTTAGCTACACGGCAGAGTGAATAGAGCTGTCTGATCCATCACTCGTGTATCTGATGGGCAAACTTACTGGTGAAGCCATTAGAATAAAGTCCCCTACTGGAATCGCTTTGCAGTCCCATAATGAATTTGTCTTGTGTAAGTGAAATTGAAGTCTCCCACTAGAGTGTCTTTGCAGTCAGGTGGCATACCTATTTGACATGATGAAGCGGTGTTTGACAGCTGAAATGTGTGACTCCTTTTCCTTAAGTGAGACAATTTCTCGCACTTAAGAACTTACACATGACTTATTCTATCTGATCTGTATTGTTGAAGCAGTTACTTAACAAGACTCAAGGATAAATGATTGCAGTTACTAAGTTTCAAGTCAACCACACAGGAATGCTGTTAAATGTTTTTGACAGCTAACCCTTTAATAACTAAATTTGGTCAAGAAAAGTAAAATATTTGCTTCTTGAATGTCCATTTGCAAGCCAAGAGAAGACTATTTTTGAAAATTTATCACTGGAATGACTGGCTCGGTTATCGAGCCAGTCATTCCTGTTATAAATTTTCAAAAAAAACGTGATGACTATTTTTGACAATTTATAACAGGAATAACTGGCTCAGTTATCAAGCGAGGTATTCCAGTTGTACATTTTAAGTATAGTCTTCTCTTAGCCTGCAAATGGACATGTCCTATGCCATGTTTGGCCGGTTTGACAAGTAAAAGTCTAAATTATTTGATTGTTGCTTATCGCAGCTACGGGTGCCAGTCGAATTAGTTTCCAAATATTCAAGAGCTTTTACGTTATGTATGTATCTCTTGAAATTAAGAAACTGTTCTTTTTCAGCAAAGAAATTGTTAATACATGTTTTACTGTTCTTGTATTTTGTAGGGTAAAAGATTATGGATTGTCAAATTACCAGTGCCTATCACAACAATGGCGACATTAGACTATAAACTGAAAGGTTTCACTGCACTCCTTGTGGCTCTGGATAACTGCGAGGTTCATATTTATAAGGACAAACACCTGGTGAACGTGATTAAAACACAAGATGTGGTCACAGGAATGAGATTTGGACGATTTGGTAGAGAGGATGGCTCACTCATAATGACAACGAGAGGTAGTAACCCTTTCTAATTCGAATTGATAATACTGTGGAGTGAGCGAAAGTAGCATAAGTAATCCAGTTGTCACCCACAAATTTAGTGAAGTCAGGTTGGGTGCCGACAAATGCACTGGGATGGACAGACAAGAGTTCTCGTTGTGTAATTTTTTGATGAATATATTGTAACTCTACTGACTACAATCTATAGCCCTATTTACAGACGATTCAAGTGACGTCTTAATAGTAGTAAGTTCCCAAGCAGAATCCCGAAAAACCTCCACGCATTCTCACTCCAAACACGCTATCCTCCTGGTAACCCGACCCCTTCATTCATTCATAAGTCAACGCCCAGGCGTAGGTACACGCTGTCAACTTGTCAAGTGCTAATTATTATCCACATGCATCATGCAATCTACAGTTACCCGACCAGTGACAAACACCTGTAGGCAATTATATCCATTCATAACTTCACATAACTATATTAACCCTTTAATACTACATTCACACATTCTCATGAATTAAATCCACAACATTCTCCGGCCACGCAAATGATTGATATAGTAACTAGTGATAGTAAATTGCTAAGGTAACTAATTAAATGTGATATAATTAGCAACAATATTGGATTAAATGTTACAGTATCATATAAAGTATACACTTAAGAATAAAATCCACCTTCGGATAAAATTTTGATTTTATCTCTAGCATCATGAGCGGCTTGTCTCATAATTCTAATTCTCCCATTAGAAATTGCAGTTTTGGAATTATCATGAAAATCCGAGTCCGAATTTGATGATATTTCCAACGGATACAATCTGTTAATGGGACGATTGGTCATCCTGTTTTTCATTTTGATCTCAGCCGAACGTACTTCGTTGTCATTCCCGTAATTCAGTTTTACTACTAGGGCGAGATTCCATTTTAGTCTAGCTTTCTCATCATGAACTAATACGACATCGCCTACCTTAATTGGGTTGCTAGAAGATCGCGTTTTTTTGTGAAAAATGACTATGGCGTTCTCTTAGCGATATTACATATTCATTTTTCCACCGCTGCTGAAAATGTGCTAATAAATTAGCGAGGTACATGAACCGTTTTTCTAACCCAATTTTAGAACTACCAAAGGTAGGGTCAGTAATATCATCATCCACCACGCTAACATGTGGCAAATTGGTGATCATTCGCCCATGTAGAAGATGGGAGGGTGTCAACGGCGACGGATCGTTTGTATCTGTTGATAAATAGGTTATGGGCCTATTGTTAATTGCTGCCTCAACCTCAGTGATAACCGTAGTTAACTCTTCATAGGTTACGAACGCCCTGCCAAGGATCTTCTTGAGAGAAGTTTTGGTGATACCAATCATTCTCTCGTAGAAACCTCCGTGCCAGGGAGCCCTCTTAGTAATCATTGACCAGTCAATGCGTTGGTTAAGCATGAAATCTTTAACATCTGGAGAATCAAACATTTCACATCAAGAGTATACTTACCTCCCTAATACTTTTGATATTGCTAAATATCGGCTTTCACTCAATAAAACACTCAGATTAAAAACAGTTAGGTGCCCCTACTGGGCAGGGAGTCAGAGGTAGTCCGGCGGATGCTCGCCCCACCACCGCGCATGCGCCGACTACTACTTCCTCTTTGCTCATTTATTGGCAAAGGGTTACATGCGGTTTTGTTGTTTTCATACTTTTCTGCGCGTTGCCTTGTTTTTCGCTCACGTTTGACGTTTATTTTTGGTGGAAGCATGTCGGAAAGGGAGGATTCGCCTCTGGAAGGAGCGGGATCGCTTTATCAGGTGAATTCTTTGATATGCTAGCGTGTTTTGTCCCGGTTTAATGTATTTCCGGGACTCGCGCTTACCGTGATTAGCGCCTGATTATGTTGGGTTTTTACAACATGGTGCTTCATATGTCTCATTTCTCTTTGTGTTTTGTCCACAGGTATCGCATAGAAGCTTTGGTGGACTTTTCGGCACAAGAGGATATGTTTTCTCTCCACCACGGTTCCATTTCCTACTAATACTGTTAGGTTATCTAACCAAAAGATCTATGTTCAGTGAGTTGGAGGCCTGTTATAAAGGTCTTCTCACTTTGCCCTCTTGCTCCAATTCCTTCCCCTGAGGTGGAGAGAATGTAGAGGCGTACTATGGTGGAGTTCTCCGGTTCATCACGTTGGATGGTTTGTCTATACAAGGATCAGGTATCTAATTATAATGTAAACAAAAGGGGAGATAATTTCCCTTTTTGCCAATACTAGAATTGGAAGGAGTTATCTCTGTATATCTGATTGTTGTGTACTCGAAATGCCAATTCAACGGAAATGTTCCGTTTTTATTATACAATTCGTTCTTGCTCTTGGTGCTTGTTGCGGATCGATTAATTTGGTCACGAGAGTGATGACGTCATAATCGGCCTTGGCCTTTTTATTAACAAATAACGTTTTGTCCATGGCTGGTTCTTCTTGATTTCTGATCTTGAGATCCTGTCCTCTCTTTTTAGTTGGTTTTGAGTTTGCTAACCTTAACTATCTTGCTCATTGTCCCTGTCCTTTGTCCTGTTTCAGAGACCTGGTTGCCCGTCCTGCGGGAGGTTTCTGAAAAGCCGCTTCGTCCCGCACTTGTGCTTCAGCTGCAGTCCCTGTGGACCGTTGCTGAAGTGCGACGTATGTAAGCTATGGGGGGGCGAATTAATGTCTGATTTTCTCGCATTGCAGGCAAGGGAGAAGGTAATGGAGGAAGAGAGGAAGAAGAAGGAGAAAGTGTGTAAGAAGGGTAAGAAGAAGGCCTCATCCGCGGTGGATATGGAGGCCTTCAGGTCCGAAATGTTGCAAGAGATGCAGAGGACAATAAAGGATCTGGTCCCAGAGTTGCTTCGTGGCATGCTCCCTGGGCCAGCTCCTTTGTTGTCCTCGGCATCTGCTTACGAGCAGGTGATCCCCGCCTCTGAATCCGGTCTCTTTAGGTCCGGTCCGGTTGTGGATTCAGAGGTGGCCCCTTTGTTGGGGGCAGTCCAAGGCCCTGGCAGCAGGCATGGCGCCGCGCCGAGGGGCCGTGGACAACGGTTGTTGCTGGGACCCGCGGTCTGCTCATCAGACCCCGGGTATCCGCGCGCCGAAGGTGCCAAACCCTCCTATGGCACCTTTCCTGGCCAGTCCGGGTTAGCTTTCTTTGCTGACCCGGAGTCTAATCTTTCTGGCCAGGAAGAAGAGGATCTCCTGCTGGGGTCGCCTTCTGAGGACGTGGCCATGGAATACGACGTCTGTGCACCCCTCGCGGGGAATGCAGGCGACGTGTTCCATGGTTCTACTCACGCAGGAGTAGATTTCACGGTCCAGAGGGTGTCCCCGGGCGGTGCTGTTGACCACGGATACCGCATACCTCGGCTTGCCGATGGTATGGCTGGTGCTGGTCAGACCCGTGGTAGAGCGGTGTTTACCCCGCGCTCTGCCACGGCGCCTGCTCCTGGTCAAGCCGCGGATTTTAGCATGCCTGCTCTCTCGGGCCCGCATGCTTTTCCAGGCTTGCCAGGGGTATCAGCTTACCCGCCGTCGACATCAACTGCGAGTGCTCTGGAGGAAGACGAAGGCCCTCGTCTAGTAGAGCGCTCGCAGTTAGCCACGGAGGAGGATTGGTCGGACGCTTGCCAGTGGCTGGTGAGTGTTCGGCCAGATCTACCCGTGGAGCTGCCGGCTAGCCAGCGTGACCATAGGCCGTGGTTAGCTGGTAGGCCGGCGGCTACCGCTATGCCATCTCTGCCGCTTGCTGAGCATGTCGTGGACATGTTCGAAGCGGCAGAGGCGTCCATTAAGGTGAATGGACGTCTCGCGAAGGAGCGGTGCCGCATCGTGCCCCTGGATTACCAGCGGTACGGTGTGGTGCCAAAGCCGAGCGTTGATGATCGCGCGGCTTTGGGCGAAGATGCGCGGCCAGGCTCCCGTTCTGACACGGGAGTCTTGTGCTCGAACGCGTTGCGTTCGGCAAATGCCGCGCTGCGGGATGCGGAGGAGAGTGGGAGAGCGTCGATTGCCGCTCTATCCCACGTTTCCCAGCTGCTACAAGGGGTGGTAGCGGCTTCCGCATCACGCCAGCCTAGCCCGGTGACAGTCCAGAGAGCCATTCAGGATGGTATCAACCTGGCTTTGGACTGTTTGACGCGGGCGGTAACCAGAAGTGTCCGGGCGAGGCGCACGTTTGCACTTGACAATCTGTGCCCGTCCCAGGACCTGTATAATAGGCTGCTGCGGACGCCTATGACAGGTCCTGGTCTCTTTGGAGGTGAGGGATGCAGGCACCTCCAGGAGACGGTCACTCTGGTTAATAACCAGAGGGCGCTGCGGGAACAGTTTGAGGTGCTCCGGCGGGAGCGTGTTCGCGCGGCACCCCCTGCGTATCGTCCTCTGCAGGCTCGAGGTGGTGCTGGCCAGGTCAGGGGCCAGCCACCGTCGCAACGTAGGCCTAGGCCACGGGCGATTCGGCCAGCAGTGAGGGGGGCGCAGGCTCCCCAGCCGCACCCAGCCAGACAGCAGCCCGCGCACCGTGGTGCGCGCGGCGCTGGGCGGGGCGCGCGGGGATCTGGTCGCGGTAATCGGGCCTGATGGCCTGGTTACCGCGGTGGGAACCACTCCGGTGTTGCAGGCCGAGAGAACAGTGCCACTCTGGCCCTCCTTATGTCCACCTCTATCCCTCTATCCCGTTTGGCCGCCCGCTTGCCAGAGTGGAAGCGGTTGACTCAGGACCGTTTAGTCTTGCGATGGCTTTCAGTCGGGTATCGTCCCGACTGGGTGACAGGCCCGCCATCGCGACTGTCTCTCGCGCCGATCTGGACTCCCATTCCACGGGATCCGGATCAGAGGTTGTGTATAGAGGAGGAAATAAATTCCCTCATACTAAAAGAAGCCATTCAGCCGGCACAGAGGTGCCCGGGCTTCTATTCAACCCTGTTCTTAGTAACAAAAAACACCGGAGGGTGGAGGCCGATTCTCAACCTCAAGCCGTTGAACAAGTTCATCGAGACACCCAGTTTCAAGATGGAGACTGTGCGCTCGGTGTTGGCGGGGTTAGAGCGAGGGATGTGGACAGCGTCGATAGATTTGAAGGATGCTTATTTCCACATTCCCATAGAGAGGAGTTTCCGTCGATTCCTGAGATTTGCATTTCAGGGCCGGCGGTGGGAATTCAGGGT
>CM067373.1:43641913-43685913 GCA_034401795.1 Chaetoderma sp. LZ-2023a
TTAACATTTTCACTTCAAGAGTATACTTACCTCCCTAATACTTATTGATATTGCTAAATATCGGCTTTCACTCAATAAACACTCAGATTAAAACAGTTAGGTGCCCCTACTGGGCAGGGAGTCAGAGTGTAGTCTGGCGGATGCCAGCCCCACCACCGCGCATGCGCAGACTAGCACTTCCTCTGCTAATTTATTGGCAGAGAGTCTACACATGTTTTTGTGCTAGAGCTTTTCTAAACTCTTTTCAAAGTCTTTTGAGTGTTATTTAGAAGTGATAACCCCTGATTAAGATGGCAGGAAGGAATACTTCGCCAGTGGAGGGCCCAGGACCTATATATCAGGTGACTTCTAGTAAAATTAGCGAGTTTTTTCCCGGTGTAATGTGTTTCCGGGACTCGCGTTTACCGTGATAAGCGCCTTGTTTAGTTGGTTTATTTCAACTAGGTGCTATATAATACTAATCTCTCTTTGTGTTTATGTCCACAGGTCTATGTGAGGATATGTAATGGACATCACAGCATCAGAGAGTTTGTTTTTCTCCACCTTGGTTCCATTTCCTACTAATACTGTTAGGTTATCTAACCAAAAAGTCTATGTCCAGTGAGTCGGAGGCCTAGTATAAAGGTCTTCTCACTTTGCCCTCTTTATCCAACTCCTTCCCCTAAGGTGGAGAGTGTTAGGAGGCGTAGTCTTGGTGGAGTGCTCCAGGTCATCACGTTGAATGGTTTGTCTATACAAGGTGTCAGGTATCTAATTATTGATATGAGGTGATGTTAATTATTTTAAGAGAAAATTAACTGTATTTACCATTGTTATCAGTATTTATCTGATGGGTGTGTAGTCGGAATGTCCATTCTGTACATGTTCTGGTTATGGATACAATTCGTCCTTGCACTTGGATGTTTGTTATGGATCAATTTTTTCCTGTCATAGGGTTAATGACGTCATAATCAGCCTTGCTCTTTATTAACAATTAAAGTTTTGTCCAACGCTGGTTTCAGATGATTATTGATCTTTATGATCATTTTCCCTCTCTTTGACTTGGTTTAAGTTTCTAAGCTTAACTAAGTTGCTCATTGCCCTCGTCCTTTGCCCTGTTTCAGAGACCTAGTTGCTCGTCCTGTGGACGTTTCTTGGAGGAGAGGTTTCTTCCTCATCTCTGCTATCAGTGTAGTCCCTTGATTAATTGCGAGATATGTAAGCACTGGGGGGGGGGCGAACTAATGTCCGAATTCTTGTGCTTACAGGCGAAGGACAAGGTGGTGGAGGAGGAGAAGAAGAAGCAGAAAAGAGAGGGTGTGAGTAAGAAGGGTAAGAGGAAGGCCTCGTCCGCGGTGGATATGGAGGCCTTCCGGACCGAGATGTTGGGAGAGATGAAGAGGACAATAAAGGATTTGGTTCCAGAGTTGCTTCGTGGCATGCTTCCTGGACCAAATCCTTTGTTGGCCTCATCATCTGCTTCGGAGCAGGTAATCCCCACCTCTGAATCACCTGTCCGTAGCCCGTTTCCGTTGTTCATAGATTCAGAGGTGGCCCCATTAGAGGGGGCGTTCCACGACCCTGGCAGCAGGCTTGGTGCCGCGCCGAGGGGTCGTGGACGGCTGTCGCTGGAACCCGCTGGCTGCTTATCAGTCCAGGGGTAACCGCACGCCGCGGGTGCCAGTACCTCCTATGGCACCTTTCCTGGCCAGTCCGGGTTAGCTCGCTGACCCGGAGTCTAATCTTTCTGGCCAGGAGGAAGAGGATTACCTTTAGGGTCGCCGTCTGAGGATGTGACCATGGATTATGACGTCTGTGCACCCCTCGCGGGGAATACAGGCGACATAGTCCATGGCTCTACTCACGCAGGAGTAGAGTTCACGGTTCAGAAGGTGGCCCTGGCCGATGCTGATGGCCAGCAATACCGCATACCTCGGCTTGCCGAGAGTGTCGCTGGTGCTGGCCAGGGCCGTGGTGGGGCGGTATCTGCCCCGCGCTCTACCACGGCGCCTGCTCCAGGTCAGGCCAGTGAGATTAGCATGCCTGTTCTTTCGGGCCCGCATGCTTTCCCTGGCTGGCCAGGGGTATCAGCATATCCGCCGTCAAGCTCTGCTGCTTGCGCTCAGGAGGAAGATGAAGGCCCCCGTCTTGTAGAGCGCTCGCAGCTAGCCACGGAAGAGGATTGGTCTGACGCTTGCCAGTGGCTGGTAAGTGTTAGGCCAGGTCTGCCCGTGAAGCAGTCGGCTAGCCAGCGTGACCACAGGCTGTGGTTAGCTGGTAAGGCTACTGCTAACGCGATGCCATCTCTGCCGCTGGCAGAGCATGTCGTTGACATGTTCGAGGCGGCGGAGACGTCCATTACGGTGAATGGGCATCTCGCGAAGGCCCCTCGCGAGGTGGCCTCAAGTTGCCGCATCGTGCCGCTGGATTACCAGAGGTACGGTGTGGTACCCAAGCCGAACGTGGGTGACCGCGCGGCTTTGGGTGAGGATGCGCGGCCAGGCTCCCGTTCTGACACGGGAGTCTTGTGTTCGAACGCGTTGCGTTCGGCAAATGCCGCGTTGCGTGATGCGGAGGAGAGTGGGAGAGCTTCGATTGCCGCTCTGTCCCACGTCTCCCAGCTGTTACAGGGGGTAGTAACGGCATCCGGATCGCGCCAGCCGAGCCCGGTCACCGTCCAGAGAGCCATCCAGGATGGTATCAACCTGGCTCTGGACTGCATGACTCGGGCGGTGACTAGGAGTGTCCGGGCAAGGCGCACGTTTGCCTTGGACAATCTGTGCCCATCCCAGGACCTGTACAATAGGCTACTGCATACGCCTATGACAGGTCCTGGTCTCTTTGGAGGTGAGGGATGTAGACACCTCCAGGAGACGGTTACTCTGGTCAATAACCAGAGGGCGCTGAGCGAGCAGTTTGAAGTGCTCCGTCGGGAGCGCGTTCGCGCCGCACCCCCTGCGTATCGTCCCCTGCAGGCTCGAGGTGGAGGTGGCCAGGTCAGAGGCCAACCACCATCGCAGCGTCGGCCTCGGCCACGTGCGATTCGGCCTGCAGTAAGGGGGGGGGGGCGCAGGCTCCTCAGGCGCAGTCAGCCAGGCAGCCACCCGCGCACCGAGGTGCGCGCGGTGCTGGGTGTGGCGCGTGAGGATCTGGTCGTGGTAATCGTGCCTGATGGGCCGGTTACCGCGGTGAGAACCACTCCGGTGTTTCTGGCAAAGGAGACAGTGCCACTCTTGCACTCCTTATGTCCACCTCTCTCCCTAGGTGGACCGGTGGGAGGCCGGCTAGCCGACCACAAGCAAGAGTGGGAACGGTTGACTCAGGACCGTTTAGTCTTGCGATGGCTTTCAGTCGGGTATCATCCCGATTGGATGACAGGCCCGCCATCGCGACTGTCTCTAGTGCCAATCTGGACTCCGAATCCGAGAGATCCAGAGCAAAGGTTGTGTATCGAGGAGGAGATAAATTCCCTCATACTAAAAGGAGCTATTCAGCCAGCACAAAAGTGTCCGGGCTTCTATTCAACCGTGTTCTTGGTAACAAAAAACACCGGAGGGTGGAGACCAATTCTCAACCTCAAGCCGTTGAACAAGTTCATAGAGACGCCCAGTTTCAAGATGGAGACTGTGCGCTCGGTGTTGGCGGGGTTAGAGAAGGGAATGTGGACAGCTTCAATAGATTTGAAGGATGCTTATTTCCACATTCCCATAGCGAGGTGTTTCCATCGCTTCCTGAGATTTGCATTCCAGGGCAGACAGTGGGAATTCAGGGTGTTACCCTTCGGAATTTCCACCGCTCCTCGGGTTTTCACCCGTGTGGTTCTTGTGATCACAGCATACCTCCGCAGGAGAAGCATAGCAGTCCACACGTACATAGACGACTGGCTGTTAAAAGCACACACCCAGGAAAGTTTATCGACCAATCTGGAGATTGTTTTGAAAACGCTCACGGATTTAGGCTGGATGATAAATTTTCAAAAATCAGAGCTAACTCCATCCCAGAAGTTTGTTTACCTGGGGATGTTCTTCGATCTAGAGACAGGATATGTTTATCCTACTCAGGAGAGAGTTCAGAAACTCATCTCAGTAATTCAGTCAGTGTGCGACAGTCGTCATGTCCTGGCACGGGTTTACTTGAGAATGCTGGGGTTGATGGTTTCGTTGGAACCAGTCATTCCTCAGGCCGCCTTACCCAGGCGGCCGATCCAGCTTTTTCTCATGACACAATGGACCCAGAGTACAGGTTCACTGGACTCGAATGTGTCAGTGTTGGCGCCTCTAATTCACCACCTGCAATGGTGGTTGAAGACAGAGAATCTCCTGTTGGGGGTTTTGCTAACCCCTCCCCACCCTTAGGTGACTGTGTATACAGATGCATCGATGGAGGGTTGGGGAGCTTGCCTGGAAGAGTCCACAATATCAGGGCTGTGAGATCTGGATCAGTCAAAGGAACATATCAATCTACTGGAACTAAGAGCAGTAGTCCTGGGCCTGGAACATTTCTTACGGAAAGTTCAGGGCAAGATTGTTCTTATTCGTTCAGACAACTCAACTGTAGTGACTTACATAAACCGCCAGGGCGGAACGAAGTCGCCCAGTCTCTGTATGATGACATGGAGACTGCTTTGTTGGTGCCTGGATCACAGGATTACCTTGAAAGCAGTTCATATTCCGGGAAGGTTAAATCTGCTAGCAGACTCATTGAGCCGAAGGATGAGTGTTTTACCCACGGAATGGCACTAAATCAATGTGTGGCGGATCGTCTGTTCGACCATTGGGGGAAGCCCAACATCGATTTGTTCGCAACGAAGAGGAATGCGAAGATGACGACGTACGTCTCTCCGATTCCAGATCCAAGCGCTTTCGCAACAGATGCGTTAGCTATCAGCTGGGGGAGAATGTATGCATACGCATTCCCTCCAGCAATCCTGATTCCAAAAGTTCTTCAGAAAATCCGGCAGGAGGAGTGCCAAGTGCTCCTGATCGCCCCGGATTGGCCAAGCCGATCGTGGTATACGGATCTGCTGGACCTTCTGGTCTGCAATCCGGTTCCTCTGCCTCTGATGGACGACATTATCTTCCAGGGCAAGGCCCTTCACAACAATCCATCAATGTTCCGATTGACTGCGTGGATGTTGTCAAGGAATCTAGAATTAAGGAGGGCTTTTCTGAGCAAGCAGCCATGTTTATGGCCAAACCCGGGAGGGGGTCAACCTCCAGAGCATATAATTATAAAATCAACAGATTTGCAGAGTGGTGCTCAAAAAGATGTATTGATCCAATGGATCCATCTATTCAGGAAGTAGCTGATTTCCTCTGTCACCTGTATGATGCCTATAGCCTCAAGCCTAACTCTATTGCTGGTTATAAGTCAGCTTTAATGTCTGTTATTCCTTGCTTGGCTAAGAGGGGAAGTGATGAAGTAAGTACATTAAATGTATTAATTAAAGGCATGGGCAATCTAAGACCAAGGAATCCCCCGGTGATTCCGTCTTGGAGTTTATCGCTAGTGCTTCAAGTACTAGGTGATAAGCCTTTTGAACCACTTAGTTCCATTTCTATGAAACTATTAACTCTTAAAACTGTATTTTTAATTGCTGCGGCCTCGGCTAGGCGTAGGAGTGAAATTCATGCTTTATCAGCCGAGGATGACCATTTTGTGGTTACAGGGGAAGGCCATAAGCTGCTACCTAGGATTAATTTCTTGGCTAAGAATCAGTCTTTGAAATATCCAGGTCAACCTATTGTTTTGCCAGCTTTAACTAGATATGATCCTAATTCTAAAGCATGGTGTCCCGTCCGGGCGCTGCTCCGGTACAAACAATGTACATCGGAGTGGCGCACCGACCAGTCAGCGTTATGGTTGTCATATATTGAACCCCATGGCAGGGCGTCGAAGGACACCATTTCCAGGTGGATTGTAGAATGTATTCAGTTTTGTCATAAATCCACCACCGGGAAGCAGGTTGACGTGGCCAAGGCTCACAGTGTCCGCGGCGTAGTGACATCCACTGCCCTATTTAATGGGGTCCCTGTGGATGACATTATGTCGGTTGCTCAGTGGCACTGTGAGTCAAGTTTTACAGACCATTATCTCCCTGACACCTCTAATCCTCTCGCCTTGTCGATTTTGAAAAAATAACTAGGTGTACATTATTTGATGAGGTTTCCTCATTGCTTATATATTTCACAATTAATTATTGGAAACAGCCACTTTTTTGGCACTGCATCAGTCTTCACCACTGGGAAGATGATGTCAGCACCCAAGTTCAACAAGGTCAGTCTTATTCATGTGTTGTCCATTGTTGATTGTATTGTCACGTTACCCGTTGTTATTAGCATGATGATGGTTTGTGTGTTTATGTGGTTCATTATTGAGAGTATACGAAAATGGAGCTTTTTCGTCTCTGTCCTGTAGTACATGGCACTTGTACGTAGAGAGCGTATGGGACATTGAGGTCATTCGAGTCTTCCTCCCAGGAGGGGGGGGGGAGCGCATATGACATTCGGTCATCTCTCTTACATCGGTTGTGTTATCCGATGGTTGGTCAAATCCTGACTGTGTTTTCACACAGTTTCAGAAGTTTAAGCGCCTTAAACGCAGAAAAGCGTATAGGGATGAGCTGGTCTTTTGACCTCGCCTCCCTCCCGCCGAATTCCCTGTCGAATTCTGGCAATATCAATAAGTATTAGGGAGGTAAGTATACTCTTGAAGTGAAATAAATGAAATCTAGGATTTCTTTTTTCACGAGAGAGTTGATACTTACCTCCCTAGATACGGACCCGGCCTCTCCACCCCACAGAGGCTCGGTCTTCAGGCTCTTAATAGTTGCATGTGTGTCAGCCAATAAATTAGTCAGAGGAAGTGCTAGTCTGCGCATGCGCGGTGGTGGGGCTGGCATCCGCCAGACTACGCTCTGACTCCCTGCCCAGTAGGGGCACCTAACTGTTTTAATCTGAGTGTTTATTGAGTGAAAGCCGATATTTAGCAATATCAATAAGTATTAGGGAGGTAAGTATCAACTCTCTCGTGAAAAAAGAAATCCTAGATTTCGTTTATTTTATCTGATGTTTGTATAGTCTGTATATACTATCCTTTGCAGTTAGGATGTTCTGGATATGAATACAATTCGTCCTTGCACCTGGATGTTTGTTTCTGATCGATTTAACTTTTATTTTTGAAGTTATGACGTCATAATCATCCTTGCACTTTACTAACATTTATAAAGTTTTGTCCAATGCTGGTTGATTATTGGTTTGGGTCTTTATGGCCCCCCCCTCTCCTTTTTTATTTTGGTTTTGAGTTACTAATTCAATTAACTAAAATACTCATTGTCCTCGTCTTCTGGCTTGTTTCAGAAACCTGATTGTCCTTCTTGTGGAAGGTTTTTAAAGGATAGATTCGCCCCCCCCCCACTTATGTTTCCAGTGCAGCCCATGTGGGCCATTGCTTAATTGCGAGATCTGTAAAAAGTGTGGGGGGAGGGGGGGAGAGCTAATGTCTGAGTTTCTATCTTTACAGACCAAAGAGAAGGCTCTAGAGGAGGAGAGGAAGTTGAAGAAGGAGGATTCTGGTAAGAAGGGTAAGAGGAAGGCCTCGTCCACTATGGATATGGAGGCCTTCCGTATTGAGATGATGGGAGCGATGAAGAGGACAATTAAGGTTTTTGTCCCAGAGTTGATTTGTGGCATGCTTCCTGGGTCAAATCCTTTGTTGTCCTCTTCGTCTGCTTCGGAGAAGATAATCCCGCCTCTGAATTGGTGCTACCTAGGGACCTACCAGTTTTCATCCGTGATTCAGAGGTGGCCCTACTAGAGGGTGAAATCCACTATGAGAACACTGGTGGCAGGCTTGCCGCGCCGGTTGTTCATGGACAGGTGTCGCTGGAGCCTGGTGCCTGCTTATTAGGCCAGGAATATCCGCACCCTGTGGGTACCACTTCCTCCTATGGTACCTTTCCTGGCCAGTCCAGGTTAGCATTCTTCGCTGACCTGGAGTCTAATCTTTCTGGCCAAGAAGAAGAGGATTATCTGCTGGGTTCTCCTTCTGACGCCGTGGCCATGGACATTGACATTCGTGCACCCGTCGCGGGGAATACGGGCGACATTGTCCATGGAACTACTCACGCAGGAGTAGCGTTCGCGGCACAGAAGGTAGCCCAGGCTGGATCTGATGGCCATTATTACTGCATACCTCGGCTTGCCGATGGTGTGGCTGGTGCAGGCCAGGGCCGTGGTGTGGTGAAATTTTACCCACACAATACAACAGCGCCTGCTCCTGATCAAGCCAGTCAGTTTAGCATGCCTGTTCTTTCAGGCCCGCATGCTTTTTCTGGTTTGCCAGACGTATCAGTTCCTCCAGCCACACACATGCCTGTGATTGCTCAGGAGGATGACGAAGGCCCTCATCTTGTAGAGCATTCGCAGGTAGCCACAGGAAGACTGGTCTGACGCTTGTCAGTGGCTAATCAACGTCAGGCCAGGTCTTGCTGTGGATCAGTCAGCCAGCCAATGGGACCAGCACCCGTGGTTGGCAGGTAAGCCGACTGTTACCGCTATGCCATCTCTGCCGCTGGCTGAACATATTGTTGATATGTTCACAGCGGCGGAGATGTCCATCAAGGCGCATGGACGTCTTGCGAAGGCCCCTCACGAGGTGGCAAAGCGATGCCGCATCGTACCTGATCAATATCAGCTGTACGGTATGGTGCCTAAGCCAAGCGCGGATGATCGCGCTGCGCTAGGCGAGGATATGTGGCCAGGCTCCTGGTCTGGCACAGGAGCGCTGTGCTCGAACGCTTTGCGTTCAGCAAACACCGCGTTGCGCGATGCGGAGAAGAGGTCGAGGGCGTCTATCTCACCACTCTCGCACGTCTCCCAGCTGTTACAGGGGTTAGTAACAGCATCCACATCACGCCAGCCTAGTCCGGTGATTGTCCAAAGAGCCATCCAAGATGGAATTAACTTGGCTCTGGACTGTTTAACGTGGTCGGTGACCAGGAGTGTCCGGGCGAGGCGCACGTTTGCTCTTGACAACTTGTGCCCGTCCCAGGACCTGTACAATAGGCTGCTGTATATGCCTATGATAGGTCCTGGTCTCTTTGGAGGTGAGGGATGTGAGCACCTCCAAGAGACGGTTACCCTGGTCAATAACCAGAGGGCGTTGCGCGAGCAATTTGAAGTGCTCTACAGAGAGCGCGTTCGCGCAGCTCCCTCAGCGTATCATCCCCTGCAGGCTCGAGGTGGCGGTGGCCAGGTCAGAGGCCAGCCACCAGCGCAGCACCGGCCATGACCGCGCACACTTCAGCCAGCAGCGAGGGGGGCGCAGGCTCCTCCGGCGCAGCCACCCAGGCAGCCGCCTGCGCACCGAGGTGCGCGCGGTGCAGGCCATGGCACGCGAGGATCTGGTCGTGGTAATCGTACCTGAAGGTTTGATCACCAGAATAATAGCCACTCCAGTGCATCTGCACCAAGAGACAGTGCCACTCTTGCACTTCTTATGTTCACCTCTCCCTAGGTGGACCAGTAGGAGGCCGATTGGCCAACCACATGGGGACGGTTGACTCAGGACCGTTTAGTCTTGCAATGGCTTTCAGTCGGATATCATCCCGACTGGATATCAGGCCCACCATCGCGACTGTCTCTGGTACCAGTCTGGACTCAAATTCCAAGAGATCCAGATCAACGGTTGTGTATAGAGGAGGAAATAAATTCCCTCATACTAAAAGGAGCAATTCAACCGGCACAAAAGTGCCCGGGCTTCTATTCAACCGCGTTCCTAGTAACGAAGAGCACTGGAGGGTGGAGACCAATTCTCAACCTCAAGCCATTGAACAAGTTCATGGACACACCCAGTTTCAAAATGGAGACAGTGAAATTGGTGTTGGCAGGGTTGGAGAAGGGAATGTGGACGGCTTCAATAGATTTGAAGGATGCTTATTTCCACATTCCAATAGCGAGGAGTTTTCGTCGGTTCCTGAGGTTCGCATTTTAGGGCAGACAGTGGGAATTCAGGGTTTTACCCTTCGGAATTTCTACGGCTCCTCGGGTCTTCACCAGAGTGGTTCTTGTGATAACAGCATAGCAGTCCACACATACATAGACGACTGGCTGTTAAGAGCACACAATCAGAAAAGTTTATCAGGAAATCTGGAGATAGTTTTGAAAACTCACAAACTTGGGCTGAATAATCAATTTTCAAAAATCAGAGCTGACTCCACCCCAGAAGTTTGTTTACCTGGGAATGTTCATCGATCTGGAGATAGGATATGTTTATCCTACTCAGGAGAGGGTACAGGTACTCATCTCATTAATACAGTCAGTGTGCAACAGTCATCATGTCCTGGCACAGGTTTACCTCAGAATATGCTCGGGTTGATGGTTTCTCTGGAACAAGTCATCTCTCAGGCAGCCTTACGCAGGTGGCTGATCCAGTTATTTCTCATGACTCAATAGACCCAGAGTACGGGTTCACTGGACTCAAATGTGTCAGTGCTGGGGCCTCTAATTTACCACCTGCAATGGTGGTTGAAGACAGAGAATCTCCTGGGGGGGGGGGTGATGCTAACCCCCTCTTCACCCTCAGTTAATGATGTATACAGTTGCATCGATGGAGGGGTGGGGAGCTTGCCTGGAAGATTCCACAATATCAGGGCTGCAGAATCTGGATCAGTCACAAGAACATATAAATCTACTGGAATTACGAGCAGTAGTCCTGGGCCTGGAACATTTCTTAGAGAAAGTTCAGGGCAAGAGTGTTCTAGTTCGATCAGACAACTCAACAGTAGTGACTTACATAAACCGCCAGGGCGGAACGAAGTCGCCCAATCGCTGTATGGTGACATGGAAACTGCTTTGCTGGTGCCTGAATCACAGGATTACCTTGAAAGCAGTTCATATTCCGGAAGGTTAAATCTGCTAGCAGACTCATTGAGCCGAAGGATGAGTGTTTTACCTATGGAATGGCAACTAAATCAATGTGTGGCGGATCGTCTGTTCAACCACTGGGGGAAACCCAACACAGATTTATTAGCAAAGAAGAAGAATGCCAAGATGACGACGTACGTCTCTCCGATTCCAGATCCAAGCGCTATCGCAACAGATGCATTAGCTATCAGCTGGGTGGGAATGTATGCATCCGCATTCCCTCCAGCAATCCTGATTCCAAAAATTCTTCAGAAAATCAGACAGGAGGAGTGCCAAGTGCTTCTGATTGCCCCAAATTGGCCAAGCCGATCATGGTATACGGATCTGCTGGACCTTCTGGTCTGCAATCCGGTTCCTCTGCCTCTGATGGACAATATTATCTTCCAGGGCAAGGCCCTTCACAACAATCCGTCAATGTTCCGATTGACTGCGTGGATGTTGTCAACGAATCTAGAATTAATGAGGGCTTTTCTGAGCAACCAGCCATGTTCATGGCAAAAGCCAGAAGGGGGTCAACCTCCAGAGGATATAATTATAAAATCAACAGATTTGCAGAATGGTGCTCAAAAAGATGTATTAATCCAATGGATTCATCTATTCAGGTAGTAGCCGATTTCTTCTGTCACCTGTATGATGCCTATAGCCTCAAGCCTAACTCTATTGCTGGCTATAAGTCAGCTTTAATGACAGTTATCCCTTGCTTGGCTAATAGGGGAAGTGATGAAGTAAGTACATTAAATACTTTCATTAAGGGCATGGCAATCTAAGACCAAGGAATCCCCCAGTGATACCATCTTGGAGTTTATCTCTAGTGCTTAAGTACTAGGTGATAAGCCTTTTGAACCACTTAGTTCCATTTCTATGAAAATGTTGACATTTAAAACTGTATTTTTAATTGCTGTGGCCTCGGCTAGGCGTAGAAGCGAAATTCATGCCTTATCAGCCGAGTCAGACCGTTTTGTGGTTACAGGGGAAGGCCTTAAGCTTCTACCTAGGATAAATTTCATGGCTAAAAATGAGTCTTTGAAATATCCAGGTCAACCCATAATTTTGCGAGCTTTGACTAGATATGATCCTAATTCAAATGCATGGTGTCCAGTCCGAGCATTAAACCGGTACAAACAACGTACTCAGGAATGGCGAACGAACTCAACAGCGTTATGGTTGTCATATATTTAACCCCACGGCAGGGCGTCAAAGGACACCATTTCCAGGTGGATTGTAGAGTATTAAATTTTATCATAAATCCGCCACAGGTAAACAAGTTAACATGGCCAAGGCTCACAGTGTCCGGGGCATAGTGGCTTCCACTGCTGTGTTTAATGGGGTCCCTGTGGATGACATTATGTCAGTAGCTCAGTGGCACTGTGAGTCAAGTTTTACCGACCATTATCTCCGTGACACCTCGAATCCTCTCGCCTTATCGATTTTGAAAAGCTGATCTAGGTGTACATATTTTGATGAGGTATCCTAATTTTTTATATATTTTCACAATTAATCAATGGAAACAACTACTTATTTGGACTGCATCAGTCTTCACCTATGGGGAGATGATGACGGCAGCAAACTTCCACAAGGTCAGTCTTGTTTATGTCTTGTTCATTGTTAATTGTATTGTCACATGACCCTTTGTTATTAATGTGGTTCATTATTGAGGGTATACGAAAATGAAGCCTTTTCGTTTAATGTCATATAGTACATGGCACATGGGACATTGAGGTCATTCAGTCCTTCCTCCCACGAAGAGGGGGTGGGGTGGGGCGGGGGGTGAGCGCATATGGCTTATGGTCATCTCTCAGCCATCGGTTATGTTAGCCGATGTTCAAATCTATCCCTGTTTGTGTTTTCACACAATTTCAGAAGTTTAAGTGCGCATAGGGAAGAGCTAGTTTTTTTACCTCGTCTCCCTCCCGCCGAATTCTCTGATGAATTCTGGCAATATCAAAGAGTATTAGGGAGGTAAGTATACTCTTGAACTGAAATAAATAAAATCACCGATTTCTTTTTTCACGAGAGAGTTGATACTTAACTCCCTAATACGGACCCGGCCTCTCCGCCCCACAGAGGCTCCGTCTTCAGGCTTTCTTAAAGTTGCATAGTGTCAGCCAATAAATTTAGTCAGGAAGTACTAGTCTGCGCATGCGCGAGGTTGGGGCTGGCATCCCCCGGACTGATATCTGACTACCTGCCCAGTAGGGGCACCTTACTTTTTTAATCTGAGTGTTTATTGAGTGAAAGTCGATATTTGGCAATATCAAAGAGTATTAGGGAGGTAAGTATCAACTCTCTCGTGAAAAAAGAAATCCTTGATTTCGTTTAGTTCATGCTGTAATCGCTTCATGAAGCAGAAGTTCATAGAGCATCACTGTGTCGCCTGTGCTAAGTGTAAAGTTGGGGGTCCTTACGACATATGTGTCGTTGGACTTAGTGGCTGAGTTTGCTCGTGATCGACGTGCGCGTGCTGAGAGGATCGCGAAGGACAAGGCGGCCAAGGTGGGTCAGGTATCCATTAATGGATTGGAGGAGTGCCTGAATGAGAGGATGGCCTTGGGTGTTTGGGCGGCCCAATTTAAGGCGCTGTTCGAGTCGTTCCAGTCCTCAGTCCCGTCGATGCAGTCTGGTACAGGACAACAAATCGGTTGTCCGACCAGTTCTGTGGAGGGACAAGCACCTGCCCCTTCTCCAGCGCTGGCTCAAGAGCCGACGGTGGAGGAGGAAGATCTTCTGATAGAAGACTCTGGCATGCCAGAGCTTTCTCAAATGACGGATTCTGGTCTTTCCCGTGGGTCACCCCCGGGTTTTGTATGGGTCTGTCAGCCAGGTGGAGATGTCAACGTTCCATCGGGCATCTTCCACCCAGATTTCGCTCTGTCCGGAGTGCCGTCCAAGCTGTGTTTTACAGCTCCCGTCGGCATCGCGGATGCGAGTATGCCGGCTCCTCTCAGACATAGTCCCGGCTCCCGTGCTGGAGCCAATGGATTGCGGTAATTCCGTATCTGGTGGTTCGTTAGACACTGGAGCCACGAGTAGTTGAGCCATGGACTCACTTTGAATTGGAATTTTGGTCCGTAGCTCTCAGCATGGATCATCAGTGGCCTTCTCATCTAAGGGTGAGAAGGAGGATGAAAATGACAGTCCTTTAATGTATGAGTCGTTGTTCTGCACCGAAGCTGAATGGTGCAGGTCCTTGGCTGGATGTCTGACCATCTTGGGTTGATGTCTGACCAGGGATCGTGCTGCTATCCCAGCGATGGAACGGATGTCAGAGCATGCGGCTAGCCCTCTGTCAAGTGGCTCTTCAGCCATGCCTACCCTTCCGCTAGCTACTCAGTCTTCTGACATGTTGGAAGTCGCGGCGTACAATCTGGTTCAGCCGGAGTATACGCTGCCGAAGTCCCCTAAGGGGATAAGGAGTAGGGTCTATTTTCCAGAGCAGGCCTACCATCAATGTTCCCGTGTTCCACATCTTTCAGTTGGGGAACATGAAGCGCTGAACAGGCCATTGGCTGGGAAGTCCAAAGGTCGTTCTCGACCGTTGGTTTCACAGACTAGCACAGAAGCTTTCAATGAGCTAACACTTATTGAGGATGCGGCGAGAACGGCTTTGGTTGCTCTCTCGCGTGGCTGTACCGTCTTGCAGGGTATGCTGATCTGCGCGTCGGAATATAGGGAAGTGCCAGAGGCTGCTCCCGGAGTTGTCCGGTATACCATCTGCTTGTACCAGGATTGCCTGGCCAGGGGGATCACCAGATCATTGGCGGAATGGAGGAGAATGGTTCTCAATTGCGCAGAATCAGGACCAGAAATGAGGGCTGCGTTATCTTCTGCGCCTTTCATTGGTCTGGGCTTGTTTGGCTGCTCGGCAAGACAAGCTCTCTCCAAGGTTGCGTCCAAGGTTGCAGAGCAGGAGGGTGTCGGCAAAGTCGTGGCAGTCGACTAAAAGGACTCGACCACAACAGTCCTATAAGCAGCACCGACAGGAACAGCCGAGGCAGCGACAGAGATCGCCCTTCCGTCTGTCTGGCCGTGAAATGCCAATCGGGCATCCGGTTCTCAGGGACCTGGCCATTCATCATCATACAAGTTCTCTAATAAGAGGCTGTATGAAGATGACAGGAAGGGTGGTGGCTCGGGATGTGGCGGCTACCGTAATGATAGCCGTGGTGGTGGTTCCGGGCTGTCATTTTCCAAGAAGTCGCGGCTGTAGGGGATGGTCCTGATGGGCTTCCGGCAAGACCCGTACCGGGTGGCGCCATACACGCAGGGAGTCGAGAATCTTCACCAAAGCGAATTAACGTCTTGTCGCACAACATCGACCTCGAGCTGTGTGTAGATTCCTACCATCAGAGGCAGACTTCAGCTGTTCTCAAACCAGTGGGAACAGGTCATGCAAGATTGTTTAGTTTGAACTGGCTCATCTGTCAATCGTTAGTTCCGTTAACATCGACTCCTGTATGGACTCCCATTCCAAGGGAATCCGATCATCTAGATGTCATTTGCTCAGAAATCATAGATCTTCAGCGAAAGAATGCGATTCATTTAGTCCGCAATCAGTCCTCCCAGGGCTCTATTCGATAATTTTCCTTGTTCCGAAATGCACCAGAGGGTGGAGACCTATTCTCAACCCCAAACCGCTGAACAAATTCATTCTTTCACCAAAATTTCAGATGGAGACTGGGTCAGCGGTGATGACAGGGCTGAGGAAAGGCATGTGGGCAGTATCGATATATCTGAAGGATGCATATTTTCATATTACAATGTCGATTCCTTTTCAGAAATACCTTCGCTTTGCATTCCAAGACAATGTCTGGGAGTTCAATGCGTTAGCATTCGGTCTGACCACAAGCCCGAGGGTCTTCACCAAAGTGGTTCTCTCCATGACTTCTTATATTCGCAGGAGAAACATAGCTATTCATACTTACATAGACGACTGGCTGCTGATTGCGAGGAATCCAGTCACTCTGCGCAACAATCTTCAGGTAGTCCTGGCCTTATTAAAGGACCTAGGATGGATTGTGAATCTAGAGAAATCAGAATTGACTCCATCCCAGGAGTTTGTATATCTGGGAATTCTTTTCAATCTCAGGGATGGTGTGGCTTTTCCGGCGGAGAGCAGAGTCAAGAGTTTGATTGCAGTACTGGAGTCAGTTTCTCTAGGAGCCTATCTGACGGCGCGTCATATAAATGGTCTCAAATTATTAGCGGTGACATTAGGACTTCACAAATTCGAGAGCTTAATCCGAGACATAATTGTCCTAATAAGGACACAGTGGTGTCCTATTTGAACTGCCAAGGCGGGACGAGGTCGCCGGAGTTGTGCATGATGATATGGAACCTTCTGCTGTGGTGCCAAGAGAGGAATGTTATTCTTCGGGTAGCACACATTCCAGGAAGATTGAACATCCTAGCAGATGCTCTCAGTCAAAGGACGGTTTGTCATCTGACGGAATGGCAGCTCAACCAATCGGTACCGGAGGTTTGATTCAAACATTGGTACACGCCAAATGTGGATCTCTGCGATGAAAGGAAACGCAAAGATGGTCACATGTGTCACTGATCCCGGACCCACTAGCTCTAGCAGTGGATGCACTGGCGATAAGTTGGAAAGGAATGTACGCGTACACGTATCCTCCAACGATTCTCATCCCAGAAGTTCTGGCAAAGATAAAAGAGGGTGTGTGCTAAGTACTACTCATCGCCCCTCATTGGCCAGGCCAATCATGGTTTACGGATCTGCTGGACCTTCTGGTCTGCAATCCAATCCCTCTTCGAGACAGAAGGGATCTGATATTTCAGAACAAGGGTCTGTATCACCACGACAGACCGGAGATGTTTCAATTGACTGCATGGATGTTATCAAGCAGCGAGCAATTGAGGGTGGTTTTTCTGAGCAAGCAGCGAAATTTGTCGCTTCAGGCAGAAGGGGGTCAACCACCAGAACATATAATTTTCTGCATCTGTTCAACACGTAGCAGATTTTATCTGTCATTTATACGAGGTTGACAAACTTGTACCTTCAACCCTAGCAGCATATAAGTCTGCATTAGCTTCAGTTGTTCCCAGTCTGGCCTTAGTTGGAGTGGAGAACGATACCTTAAATGAAGTTTTTAAAGGAATGAGCAATCTGCGACCTAGATAGCCAATTCCTATCCCAGCATGGAATCTGTCTCTTGTTCTACAGGTTTTAGGGCATGCGCCCTTTGAACCGATTAGATCCATAGATATTAAACTGTTGACTATTAAGTCAGTTTGCTTGGTTGCAGCAGCATCTGCGAGGAGAAGCGGAATTCATGCACTTTCTGCCGAACAAGACCGTTTTGTCGTTACGGGTGAAGGTTTAAGACTATTACCACATCTTTATTTCCTGGCAAAGAATCAGTCACTTAAATATCCAGGACAGCCAATCAATTTGCCAAGTTTAGTTAGACATGACCCAAGCTCTTCTGCTTGGTGTCCTATCAGATGTCTGAAGATGTATAAGAAACGTACTGAGGAGTGGAGAGATGACCCGAAATCTCTGTGGTTATGTCTCAAAGCTCGAGACAGTCGACGCTGTTCAGATGTCGCATAAAATCGCAACAGGAAAGCAGATTGATCGTGCGAACACCCATCAATCCGAGCACTGGCAGCAGCATCAGCCCTTTATATGGATGTCTCATTAGAGGAGGTGATGTCTGTAACACAATGGCTTGCCGAGTCGTCATTTACTGATTTCTACTGTTGCGATATCTCCAGTGCACTTAATCCGGTAGCCGTCTCCAATTTGTCGAATCTCATTTAAAGCCACGTCCGACCACTCTTAACACATGCATCGTAGGGTTCTTCCACAGGCACTGACACTGGTGATGCATATGGACTGTGAATGACCGTGGATTGGGTGGAGCTCCTGATGATCAAGAGAGACCAAGCACTCAGAAAATGGTGAGTGCTTTCTTAGTTTAAGTGACTAATATTAATTTACTTACAGTCAAATTCCAAGACTTATTAAGTGAAAAGCCTGGTTCAAGAGTATCTTATTCATTGCAACAGACAATAGACTCATTCTAATTTGAAAATCTAATCAAAATACTGATAGTTTCTTTCAAAATTATAAGTTGTAGTAGCTTCTTTACACTCTCCTGGACTGCCCTAGCCAAGACTTGGGGCTGACATGAAGGGGGGAGCACGGTCTAGACCATGGAAGTTTAGCACTATGGGTTAGATGGCAGGACCCAAGTGTATGCTGGGCTTCCCAGTCTCTTCACAACCTTCTTTGTCGCATGGTAGATGAGAGTTGTTGTGAGCCTCACCTCCTCCAACCGGAGTTTCTTGGCTGTCGAAATCCAGAGTTTATCATAATAGTACATCTGGTAAGTATTATTCGAAGTAGAATAAAAAAAGCATCCGCTTTTGTTTCTACGAGAATTGATAATACTTACCAGATGTACTATGGCCCTGTCTCAGCCGTCCCGCCCCAAGACAAATATAAGACAAATCTTACTGAAGTTGGGAATTGACTCGGTACCTGGAGGCTAATGGTCATTCCCAGACACAGTATGGGCAGGACCATGGAGAGTGTGGAGTTTTAATTGTTTATTTTGAGCTAGACTAGATAATAGACATTATCATAATAGTACATCTGGTAAGTATTATCAATTCTCATAGAAACAAAAGCGGATGCTTTTTTGATTCACCGATAAATTCCCTCTATCTCAATCTCAGGGCAAACAAACAGGAAAGCTTTTGAATATTTTGAAATTAATATAACTGGAAGACCATGCTGCCAAAGGTAGCAATGGCTTCTGGTCATATTAATTAATATAAATCATCTTAATTTTTACATTGTAAAAAATTTACTTTTCCAAGTTGTTCTTGTTTTTTGTGGATTTTGTTTGAAATGGTTAATGTATATTGTCATTGTCATCATTGTCGCTGTAATATTTAATAGTATTAATTTCAAAATATTCAGTGCGATATTTTTATCTTGTAAGTTATATGGCTATTTGTTGTATCTGGCACATAGAGTTGACGGGGTTAATACTGCATAGAACTATATATAAGTAACCTGTTGCGGCTTGCAGCTAGTGCAAATGGGGTTACCAGTCAACATGATTTATGCTAATTTGATCCATGGTATGTAATTGATGGATCCAGTAAGATTGACATTCCTTACAATGTATTGTGTTTGTGTTATCATCTGGATCATGTAGTACTTCGATGGTTGTTTATGAGTCAAGTGTTGAGCGACAGGTGTCTCTATTATTCTTTATATCCACTATGTATTCTTTGATGCGTACCCGGATGCAGTGTCCTCCGGTCCTTGATTTTGGCATTTTTTGCAAGTAAGTACTAGGTAACCTATGTAAAGAATTGTGCAATAGGTTTTAGCTTTTGCTGGACACTTGAGATGAGTGATGCGCATGTGTGTGCGTGTGTACACATGCAGGCTTTGGAAAGCTGTCCATTTGTTCTGATTTCTACAGAACACACAATTTTTGTTGTACGGTATAATCTCATTTGGAATAGTGTGGCTACCTCAACCTTATTGTCAGGGTCCTGTAATTCAGCTCTCACTAGGGGTGTCTTTCACAGCATTTCCGCCTGCTTTCTAATAGGTTCCAGTGTTGCAATATAATTTTCCTTGCTACCCTGCCCAGCGCATGGAGGTCCATGATGAATGGGATATGGTCTGTGTCCTTATTCTGTTTAGATATGAACATCCTGGACTCGATCAAAACCATGATCAACATTAGGTGAAATATATGCTTCACGACCCACAGGAATTTAGGGATTACCATTCTGCATGATTTATTCCCACTGGATCCATGTTTGTTGGTGGATCCAAATAGATTCATGCACCTTGCGTGAACACACTGATAGTTTCAAAGCTGTCAGGATTGTGGTGAAGGACTTCTAGGACTGTATTGGATGCAGCCTATTTGGCAGGTTTTCCCTTTCTGTTGAAATCAGCAGAAAGTACAGCTCTGTTTATGGCATTTTTCTATGTTGTTTTGGATAGTACTGCCCCAATATCACTTAGTGTTGGGATACAAGAAATTGTCTCAAGTAGGTTGCCCACAGTGTCAGTCGAATCAACAGAAATGTCTGGTATGATTCCAGCAGTGTTAGCCATCGTCCTCTATCTTCAATGTGGATGTATAAATAATGCAACTCTCATTTAATCAAAATGAAATCTTCGGTGTTTAGCTATTATATTTTCCTGATGCTTTCTGCTGTTTGAGAAGAGTCTGGAACTACCCAGACTTCTCTGCGTCAGGCAAATATAATTGCTAAGCACCAAGCTTTTGAAGATTTCATCAGGTGAAATATAGCTTAACCTGTTAATGGTCAAATTTGATCAAGAAAATTTTAATATCTGCCTATTGAATGCCCATTTATGGATCAAGAGAATGCAATTTTTGAAAATTTATCTCTAATGACTGGCTCATTTATCGAGTCAGTCATTCCAGTGGTAAATTTTCAAAAATTGTATATGCTTGACCTGTAAATGGCCATTTCACACAGCCAAAACAGAGGCCGGTTTTTGGCCAGCATGACCATTAAAGGGTTACAAATTTGCGAAAAAGGAAAGTTTATATATATATATATATATATATATATATATATATATATATATATATATATATATATATATATACACCTGTGCAAAAGTTAAGCACCAGCAAAAACAATAGAACGTAGAAATATGATGGTACAACTAGGCTGCCATACTTTTTGTCCCCGCGTTAGCTGACATAATTCCAAGTACGAAATGCACATGCATGCATGACTTCACGCCGCTTGATGTCCGTGCGTGGCGGGAAACAGCACACGTGTTCAGTTATGTAAAAGTCCAGTTTGAGGTGTAGAACATTACATACAGATTTAGGCGACAAGATTAGGAATTTTGTGTTCATGACCGTGGTTTATTTGTACAGAGAGAATTAGCTCTTGATTGTGAACCGCTATGGCAAGACGAAGGTTAAGTGATCGTGTGAAATGGCAAATCATAGGCATGCATACCACTGGTATGTCATGCAGAGAGATTGGCAGACAGCTGAACATTAACCATACTGTAATCAGTCGTTTGATTGCAAAACATGGGCAAACTAACGAGGTGAAGGACAGGCCTAGATCTGGAAGACCGAAGAAGCCTACTGCCCGTGATGATCGAGCCCTAGTACGCCTTGTTAGGAGATCTCCATTCACCAACAGCAGAGTGCTCAGCCAGAAATGGGAAACGCGCAATAGAGTGTCAATGTCTACCGTCAAAAGGAGACTGTATGCTGCTGGCATGAAAGCTAGGAGACCTGTCAGACGTCCTCTCCTCACTGCACACCACAAAGAGGAGCGTCTGAGGTGGTGCAACGAAAGAAGACACTGGAACATGAGATCCTGGAGACGGGTACACTGGTCCGATGAAAGTCGGTTCCTGCTTCATGCCACAGATGGTTGAACTCGTGTATGGTGGTCCAGACGCACGGCGTACGACCAACGTAACATCATGGAAGAAGTTCCATTTGGTGGAGGTTCCGTTATGATATGGGGGTGCATCTCATTTGATTGTAAGCTGGATCTGTTGACTGTACCTGGAACACTAAATGGACAAAGATATCAAGATTCCATACTGGATAGAGTTGTGGTCCCTCATTTTGTAAATCATGCACCTGGAACCCACCCTATATTCATGGATGACAATGCCCGACCACATCGTGCTAGAGCTGTGCATGAATACCTCCGCCAGAATGCCATCGAAACCCTACCATGGCCAGCAAGGAGCCCTGACATGAACCCTATTGAGCATATCTGGGACATTCTGGGAAACATGGTGAGAAGGAGGGATCCTCCTGTGCAGAACCTACAGGAATTAACAGACGCACTCCATCTTGAATGGCAACGAATACCACAATGGCGTATCAGTCGGTTGGTGACCAGCATGAGACGTCGTGTCCAGGCCGTCATCCAGGTACAAGGTGGATATACCCGGTATTAATAATGACAGTCTCAAACTCGTGCACAGATGTTAAACTTCGTTTTCAGACACCATTAATGACAATCTAGCCACGTGTGTCAACTGTAGGGCAATAGTTGTCAGTTGTGTCAATGTAACCATATTCAGGCCTCGTTTTCAAGTTCAAACAAAAACATACAGTGTTTCCCCACCATCATAATCAGCATTCCTCTAGTTGCATTATTACCTCTTGCACTAAGATGGATGGGTACATAAATGTTTATGCTATTGCTTTCTTCATAGCACATGAATATACCCTCGCATGTGCGTAAAAATAGGGTGGTGCTTAACTTTTGCACAGGTGTATATATATAACCCTTTGTGCCTTGAAATTCTAATTTCTCAATTACAAAACAATTATCCAGGAAAGCTATTGAATATTTTGCAACTAATTTGACTGGGAGCTGTTGCTACTATAGGCAGCTACTTCTCCCAGTCAAATTAGTTGCAAAATATTCAACAGATTATTCCATACATCATAAAGAATTTGTTATTTCATATATGTCTGGCTTAAAATTTGTCACACATGACCAGAAGCAGTTACTAAGGATAGGCGGTCTCGTAACGCTGTAATACTCAAATATGTTCCAGAAAATTTCAAATTTTCTCAGAAAAAATGTGAATTTGTATATCAAGAGATGATTATTTTTGAAAATTTCTCACTTCAATGTCTTGCTCGGTTATTGAGCTCGTCAGTTCAGTGGCAAATTTTCAAAAATTGTCTGGATCTAGAAATGGACATTTCTGAATGCAGAGGCCATTTTGGTCAGCTTGCATATTAACCCTATGATGCCTAAGCTGGCCTAAAGCGGCCTTTGTAGTGGTCTTATGGAATGTCCATTTGCAGACCATGAAAAGACTATTTTGGAAAATTTAACACTGGAATGACTGGTTCGATAACTGAGCCAGTCATTCCAGTGTTAAATTCTCAAAAACAATCTTCTCAGGGCCTGCAAATGAACATTGAAATGAACATTCAATAATCAATTATTTCGATTTTCTTGACCAAATTTAGTCATTAAACGGTTAAAGGGTTAATACAAAGACTATCAGATGCTATGTGAAATGCATTTTCAGCGAAATAAGACAGGGGCTATTGCAGTTTGACACCCAAACACATGTACATTCTATACAGACCTGTTTAATCATACACATTTTATAATTAGTGAAAACAATTGATTTCACCCACAGGAGGTGGATTGATTGTTAAGATGTTGAAGCGTGGCGCCACATTTGATCAGCTGCCTGTCGCACCAGGTCCATCAAATGCACAGCACACAAAGCTGAATGTTCCCAAGAAGACAAAGTTGTTCGTCGACCAGACAATGAGAGAGCGTGACAATGCTGTTGGTAAATAAAGTTAAACTAGAATGCGCCATCGCAAATCCCCACACTTTCACCAACTCTGATGTTCTGCAATTCCCTAACCACCCTTGATCCTATACCCTCTCACCACCCTTTGGCACAGCCTAAGGAGTATTTATAAATATTTTTCGCAATTCACAATTACCGAGCCAGTCATTACAGTGATAAATTTTCAAAAGTGGTCTCTTGTTTTGCAAATGGATGTTAAATAAGTAAATATTTTGATTTTCCTTACAAAATTTGACCATTTATGGGTTAATTTATGGAAAAGCTACATGTATGTTCCTCATTTTAACTATTAATTAATAAGAAACAACTTTAAAAAATATTACTGACCAACTAACAGGAAGTTATGCACATAAATTCTGTATGTTAGTTAATATATAAGTTAACATCTTCATTCCTGTTCCAGCCATGCATCGAACATTTCAGAGAGATCTATACTTGCTGAGATTGAAGACGGCCAGAGAATACGTGAAAGCCTTGGATAACAGTATGAATCCAATATCGTCCAATCCCGCAGAGCCACTGAAACTCTCCGCACAGGTGAGGAAGCAATGGACTTCCAGTTTATCCATCCATCATATGCTGTCGTAATCAATTATGTGTAGGATGATGTCATGATCAATTACAGCATGAATGACGTACAAATTTAGATAAGTACATCACGAACACTTAATTGATGACGGACTAAGCAATGTTTTACGAATTGTATGCATTTATTATTTAATAATATGCTGTTGAAGAGTTTGAAACTAATTAGTTTCAAATTATGCAACAGTTTACATGTATAGTTTTCTGGAAATTGAGATTCAGGGAGTGTGGGGATCGACCGATCCCAACATGGGCAAAGTGTGGTTGGAGCTTAACTAGGGATGGGTGGGGCATAACTAAAACTGGAATCCTCCATTAAAGAGGTATAAATTTCTATACCCTGACCATTTCTAGCTAACCCTCGACCACTCTTTACATACATTGAAATCGATTTATATACTTTGAATCCTGAATTCTCAGAATCCCAATTTCAAGGTAATTATACAGGTAAGCTGTTAAATTAAGGCAGCAACGGCTTCTAGTCACATTAATTTAAAAATATTCATCAGTTTTTCTGTATAGTTGCCTTGAAAATTAGATATGGCAGCAACAGCTCATAATGAACTGCGTGATGTGTACAATGACATCATAAGGAATGACGTCATGAATGACGTCGATAAGTACGTCACGAATGCATATTTGATGACGGTCTATGGGCTGTTGTACAAATTGTTTACTTTTACTATTTAATAAATATTCTGTTGAATATTTTGAAACTAATTTGACTGGGCGCTGTTGCTGCCTATGGCAGCAACAGCACCCAGTCTAATTAGTTACAAAATATTCAACAGCTTCCCTGTATAGGTTTCAGGAAATTGATAGCTAGGGCATTCAGGGATCGATCAATCCAAACACGGCGAGGTGTGGGTGGAGCTTAGCTAGTGATGGGCGGGGCATAGCTAAAAATGGAAAGGTCCATTAGTTTCAAGATATTAAACATAATGTATATTTAATTCTAAATTCATCAAAGACATGCAATTCATATACTTGTGCCAGATTTTTCAATTTTTGTGATGGAGCTATAGGCCATTTTGATTGCGACATCAACTGTCAGATACTTGAGTGACAGATCAGAGCCCTCTTAAATTGCTTCAGCCCAAATTCTTTGTTAACCCCTCTTGTGTCAACTTAACCCTTTAATGAGCTAACTGACCAAAAAACAACTTTGCAGTCATCTAAAGACATGGCTATTTGAAAGGCCTAGGGAAGAGTATTTTGGAATATTTACCACAACAATGACTGGCTTGGTAACTGAGCCAGTCATTCTAGTGGTAAATTTTCACAAATACTCTTCTCTCGGCCTGCAGATAGACACTGGGTAAGTAAAAACTTTAATTTTCTTTGCCATTACCCCTTTAATGGTTAAGCTGGCGAAAAAAAATTCAGTGGTAAATTTACAAAAAATAGTCTAAAATTAAAATATCTTGACAAATATTGACCATCAAAATGTTTAATTGATATACCAAGTATTATTTTGAGCGCTTTGAGGCGCTGTTGACACAAGACGGATTAACCATTAGATTTCCTTGTTTTATAATCATGACCTGGTGAATGGAAGACTAGTATTGTTGATAGTGAATCTAGTACTACTTAACACTTTCACTGATAAATTCCTAAAAAAAAGTAAATTCTTAACGATATAAAACTTATTCTGTTAAATGTTTTGAAATTAATTTAACTGGAAGCTGTTGTTGCCGTTTCCAGGCAAATTAGTTTCAAAATATTCAAAATCTTTCCTGTATGTTTGTCATGAAATTGAGACTGAGTTTACATGGGTTAATCCTATTCTTGTTCTAGACAGCAACTTGTTATGTTAACACTATTTTCAAAATGAACACATGGTAGTATTAGTAATGTAGCTGTTTAGATTTTAGAGTAAAGGAACTTTGAAGTACATTCCTGGACCCTGTTTCACAAATGTGCGTACCTGGTAAGTTAATAACTTATCACAAAAGAGAAAATTAACCAATCAGAATGCTGTATTTGACAGTTACGCCATGTTTAAGTACGGTAGTGTATGTAACTACACTTTATGAAACTGGCCTCTGGGATGTTAATATAATATAGATGAAACTTAATTATTTTAATCAAATTGACTGGAAATGTAAGAGTCCAATCTTGTCAATCTGTCATTCAAGTACCTGATGGCTTAATCAATAGGCTGATGTCACAATCACAACTCTGTCATGAAAATAGAAGTCTGTCATGAATGTGTACACGGGGGCTTTGATAGATTTACAATTAATAAGCATTCTGTTGAATATTTCGAAGATAATTTGACTTGGGGAAGCGTGGGGTTGGGAGGAGGGGTGGGGTGCATTCGGGGGGGGGGGGGGGGGGAGCAGCAACAGCCCCCAGCCATATTAGTTTCAAGATATTCAACAGCTTACCTGAATAGTTACCTTGAAATTTGTATTCTGGGAATTCAGGGTTTAAGGTATATAAATCGATCCCAACACATACATAATGTGGGAGAAGCTTAGCTAAATGTGGGTGGAGCGTAGCTAAAAATGGAACCCTCTATTGTTTATGAGACTTTAGCGGCAACAAACTTCAGTAATCGTGTCTTAAATATTTTCCACAGGTTTTTAGCGCTTGAATATAACATGTACACATTAAGCAAACTATGACCATGATAAATGTTTGTGACATATAATATACAAGATGAAATCATTTGAATAAGGCATGGATGTCTATGATAATACGTTCATGATTGACCCTTTCATGGTGAAGCAGACCAAAACTGGCATCTTCAATGATTTGGAGGAATGTCCATTTGCAGGATAAGAGAAGAATATTTTTGAAAATTTACCAGTTTAATGACTGGCACGATGACCGAGTCAGTCATTCCAGTGGTAAGTGTTAAAAAATAGTCTTCTCTTGACTTGCATATGGGCATTCAATTAGCAAATATTTTAATATTTTTAATCAAATTTCACCATTAAACCTTTTGAGAGCTACAATCACGTCTAAAACAGTATCTATTTGAATTAACTTATGTTGACTTCTGATCGAGCAAACAGGAGTTAATTCATTGAAAATACCTGAACCATTTAGTATACATGTATCTACCCTTTCACAGGTGCAAGGAATCGGTCCAGTGTTCAAGCTAACAGTTACTCTTCAGAATACATCTATGTCACAGGCATCCACAAGTTTGCTAATCACATTTGATTATGATAATAAACTTTACGTGTTCAGGAAGACACTTATTCAGGTGAGTGTTTGAAAATAAACAAGTGCAATCAGAGACTCATGCCCTCCCATTTTTGTTGAGTCTATATCGAAGCAGAGGATTTTGACATGGTGATCAAAATTACGGTAAGTGAATGGCATTCGGTATGCACCAGGAATTATGTAATTTTGTTAAAGTTTTTCAATGGACATTTAATTCATCAAGAACTTATCCGATCTTAATAAAACCTCATATTTTGATCTATACCATCATTGTATCCATTCTCATTCATAATTGATATGCGGTTCAAATGTTTTAGATATTATACGTGGTTTGGACTTAGTTTATTGTGGATCAAGAATTAGATGAATGTTACAGTTTTTCAATTGTCTTTTAATTTATAAGGGACTTATCCGCTCCCAACGGAACTACAGATTTGTTCTAAGTCACTATTGCATTCAATTTCCAGCAATATAACAATGATTTAAAAAATTCTCTACTTTTACATGGTTTGTTTTTGTCTCGACGGCAAAGCAGAAAGCAAGACATATGTGTCACCTTTCCGATGATGACAGCGGCAACAATGTTAAGTTTTTGTGTTTAGCAAAACTTCTCGGCTTATATTTCAGTATGAATTAATCCTATTGCAACTAAACTTGGCTATGTGGTTGCCTATACTGTTAGGAAGCGTCATGCTGATACTGAGGTCACAAGGTCAAAGGTCAAGGTCACTTTTACCTTGATACAAAACTCTTCACTGTTAAATTTTTGTGTTTATCAAAGCTTCTTGGCTTATCTTTTAGGATTCGTTAATCCTATTGGAAGTAAACTTGGATACATTGTGTTATGATATTGTCTAGGGTATGATTCATGATATGAGCATGATATGGCATGATGTTGATGATTGAAGTGAGAGATTTGAATTGATGACATTGGTGGACAACGCTCTACTGTCAACTGACAGGTATCGAGTACTCAGAAAAACGAGCATGGAATAACTAGAAATTTATTGATCATTTCAAGACTTATGACCAGTTCAATATAGGCATCACACACATGCTCACACTCACTCACACATTCACACTGAAACATCAATACAGAAAATAACATTTAGAGAACAAGACATGATGGTGCGTGCCGCTGGTGGTGGTTGGTGCCTAAACCCAAGCCTGAAATGTGTTATAAGTTTGACATGAATCTGCTTGATAGTTTGTGGATTGCACAATATTGATGATACTCACACCATGATATGATTTAGTCCGTTTTGATTTGGTAGTGTCCTGACTGGATTAACGTATTAAGTCCGCGAGGTTCGAATCCCGAAATGTTACAAAATGTTCTTTTGTAGCGGCTAAGCCTGTAAAGTTCTGTCTTTACAATAATATAACAAACAACAACGAACACCTCGCAGTGACAACTGGAACCACACTAAGCCTCCATGTCAGCCGTCTCTCACATTAACTGGCAATGATGTGTTGACAACAAATGTCACCTCTGTAGCACACAGCAACAGGTTAATACAACAGCTTACAGTCGATTAGCTACATACGACGAAACTACGTTTCAATGGTACTTGCACCATCATGCAAGTCTGTTCACCTCTTCGACCTTGTTCGTGCTCTGCAGGCGTCCATCTAGTCACTGCCTCTCTCTGATCAACACGTGCGACTCCTCACCATTATTTCCTCACTCCGCGTAGAAAATTAGTACCATTTATTATTTAATACAGCTCAACAGTGATGTGATATTCATATAGCAAACAGATTAGTGAACAGTACTCCCACCCTTTCTTATTATTAGTCGTTATTGGGTGGTGTTAAGGACTGGAGCACAGATCGGCACCAAGTTCACTCACACATGCATTCAACCTATTCTGTAACATATATACACAGGGTGGTACGAAAATAAAACAACTGAATTACATAACAATTGTTACCTATGATGTTAGGAAGCGGCATGCTGACACTGAAGTCACAACGTCGAACATCAAGGTCATTCTGACCACTACAAAGCTTTGTTATTCTTCAATGTTAAGTTTTAAGGCGTAGCAAATCTTATGTTATATTTCGGGATTGCTTAATGGAACACAACTTGGGTACATGGTTGTTTATGCCAAGAGGATACAGGATGTTGATATGGAGGTCAGCAGGTCAAAGTTCAAGGCCATTCTAATACTGCTATTTGACCTCTGCTTTTTCAACCTTAAGTTTTTCCTTTCAGTTTATATTTCAGGGTTGATTAATTCTATTGGAACTAATCTTGAATACATGGATGCCTATAATGCTAGGAAGCAGCATATTAACATGGAGGTCACAAGGTCAAAGGTCAATGGCACTGTGACAAACAGGAGACAGGTGAGATTTAATTCCGCGGAATTCTTGTTTGTGTTATTTGTCTCCTTTTCAAGAATTAGAAGAATGTTAGAGTTTTTTCAATAGACATTTAATTCATCAACGCAATATACTATTTTAAGAAATCTTTATTTTGCAACACTGCCACAGATGATGTGTGATACACGGAAAGATTAAAGGGCTCAACACATGGGACAAAGTCCATCCAGTTATGGATTTATCTATTTTTCCAGATTGTTCGGATTTTCCTTGTGTTTCCTAAGGTCGTGAGCAAATGTGTGGAATCCTAGTTATGGTAACAGGCTTGCTTGTGTTGAATTTAGAACCAAATCGGACAAGCAGTTTCCGAGATATCCATACATCCAGAATTTGATCTGATCCAGATCAAAGGTTGTTAATCTGGATCATGGCCAAAAGTCTGGAAATCCACTTTATTTGGAAATAACTACTTTTGTTGTTAAAAATTGAGCCAAATCGGATCTGTAGTTTACATACATCTCCGAACATACACACAGGCGCATGCATGCACACAACACAGGCACACACGCACATGCATGCATGCACAGGTTGATGCACAGATTTGTCGGAATGCAATACCATCTTCCCCTTATGGGGCAAGGTTTGTAAATCTATGATTTCTTTCTAGCCAGAATATTAAATAAAGCATTAAGATTAGGCTTTTCATCACCACAGACTATGATGTCACATTAGCGCATCTTGAGTTTAGCTATGATTTCACCGTAACCCTTTGACACTCAAGCCAGCCAAATATGGCTTTTGCTGTGATTTCGAGAAATGTCCATTTGCAGGCCAAGAGAAGACCATTTTTGAAAATTTATCAGTGAAATTACTGGCTCAGTTAAAGCCAGTCATTTCAGTGATCATATTAAAAAAATACTCTTCTCTTGGTCTCCAAATGGACATATTCTATGAGAAAATTTAAATTCTCTTGAATAGATCTGTCTGTTGGTCTGTCAAAATTTTGGCAAAAGACAAAAGGCATAGTTATCTAAATCATTTGAACTTGCTTCAAAATAGCCTGTCTTAGGATGTTATGGCATTTGTTGTTGTTTTAAAATCACCTGTGTATTGTGACATCATTCTTGATGCAGGTGCCTATGCTTGTACCTGGATTACAGTATATGTTCGACACATTTGTTGAGTGCATCAGTGACAAAGGAATACAGGATAATGTGAAGGTGAGTAGGCTTAACCATAGATGTGGAATATCCATTGAGCAGGGCTCCCGAAAGGGCCATATTGTCCTGACATATCCGGGAAACATTCTCAATGTCCGGTAGCATATAAGACCAGCCGGACATCTTGACAGGTTTTTGCGATCGCGCAGGGCAAAAAAAATCAATATTTACAGTCGGAAATATCATCGAAATCACGATACTTGTATAAACCGACTTCTATCGACAACAAATTTTTATCAAACGGGTAACCATTAAGTGGATTGGATAGAATGCATAATACTTGATCACCATCACGTTATGATTATATATAGAGTAATTTCTGAGTTTCCGAGTCCAGTATATTAAGTCCATAAATCATAGGCGACTCTACCGAGTACTCGTTCTAAATATTGATACTTCTTAATTTGTTAAGTTTAGGCCGTCACTCTAGTAGCTACTCAAGTATGTACTCGAGGCTACTGCTCTATTTATATAGGCTGCGAAGGTACATAAATTATAACTTGTATAAATTTTCACCTCCTATATAGAATAACCGAGAAACGTGTGATAAATGTCCTTAACTTATGTATCCTATCATTGTCAGCACCCACGCGCTTATGTATGAGGTTTTTATTATTCATGGGACTACAAGCATAAGAACACAACCATATCATATGAATCTATGAGTTTTGGCGATACTCGAGTAATGACCTAAACTCGTCGTTAGATTTTCACGACGCCATTTTATGTGAACTTGTGGAATAAATGTAGTGGAATAAACAGTATTAAATGGAGTTTATTAAAGCGAAGTCAATATTTAGGCAGTCCCATTTAATAATTTTACTATCGCGATGATAGATATGAGGTATACATTAGTCGTAAGACGGCAAGAACTTCTACCATATCTAGCGTGAAAATGTGTTCTATTTTCGTGTTAGTGTCTATTACCATTTACCGACTTAGTCATTTTAGAGAATCAATATTTCTTGTGAAATAAAGAAATATACATAGAAGTAGTGAATATTTGAATTTAAACAATTTATGGCCTTATCTTATTAGAATCCGGGATTGCAAATATGCAATTTTTGGTAATTGATTTCACTTAACACCCTCCGCCCCCGCCCCCCACCCCCCACCAGGTAATCACACCACCCCATGTCTGGCTGGTAAAAAAATCTGTTTTGGGAGCCCTGCCATAGAGTGTAGAAGACAATCTCAGCTCTAGTTATTTGTTGCAACACAGTAGTCCCAACTGATTTCATGTATATGTAAATATTTGCAAAATGATTTCTTTAAAGAAAATAACATTTTTGCATAATACAGTGAAAACCTCTCAAGACAGTATTTTCCCCTAATAGATGGTGTCTTTTTAATCTGTTAACCCTTTTACCGACAAATCCCTGAAGACGTAAATTCCTTACTACCAGTATATAAAACCTATTCTGTTGAATATTTTGAAATTAATTTGACAGGGAGCCATTGCTACCTAAGGCAGCAATGACTTCCAGTCAAATTAATTTCAAAATATTCAACAGTTTTCCTGTAGTGTTGCCTTAAAAATGAGATACGGGGAATTCATCGTTGGTCCAAGATTTGTCAATAAATCTAAGAATTTCAATTAGTGAATATTCATGTGCAGCCCAAATGCCCAGGAGAAGACTGAAAGTTTTCCACTGGAATGACTGGCTCAATGACTGGCTCGTAACTGAGCCAGTCATTCCAGGGGGAAATTTTCAAAAATTGTCATTTGGCCTGTAAATGGCCATACCTTAAGATCACCTCAGAGGCCTGTTTGGGCCAGCCCTCTTGTGTCAAAAGCGCATCAGTCCACTCAAAAGCTTTTAATGATCAAGATCTGTCAAGAGAATTGATATCTTTGCTAACTGAATTTGTTGGCCAAGAGAAGACTATTTTTGTAAATTTACCACTGAATTTTCAAAAATTGATTTATCAACGCCCATTTGCCCCGTGATTTAAAAAGAAATTTCACACTGGAATGACTGGCTCAGTATTCCATTAGTAATTTTTCCAAAAATATTCTTTTGACCTGCAAATGGACATTCCACAAGACAATGACCAATTTGGCCAGCTTGACCATTGTCAGGTTAAGTTGACACAAGAGGAGTTAAAAAGTTAACTGTCTGACCGCTCAGTTTTTGCTGACATATTCCAATGGTTATGTCTCTGTGAACCGACTAAATATTTTGAAAACAATTTGACTGAAAGTTATTGGTGCCTAAGCCACCAACAACTTTCAGACAAATTGTTTTCAAAATATTCAGCAATTCCAGGGTTTTGCTCATTCAAAGTGTTGTCGAGCGGCTTGCACCAGCGAAACAGTTAATGTCGGAAAAGTGCACATTCAGAAAGGGAGGTAACTATTGCTCATATAAAATAACAATCTACTGCTGGAAAAAATATTGTTTTATTTAAAATTAAACCAGATGGCTTTTAATGGTCAAGATTTGTAAAAAATACTTAAATTTTTTGCTTTGGAAATGTTCATTTTCAAATGAAGTGAAGAGTATTTTTTGAAATTTTACCACTGGAATGACATGCTCAGTTATCGAGCCAGTCTTTCCACTAGAAAGATAAAAAAAAGAAAAAGAAAAAGAAAAGAAAAAAGGTCTTCCCTTGGCCTGCTCGATAACCATCAAAATCAGCAGTGTCAAAGATTGATTTGAGCACTTTTTTACTCGTACATTTGAAAATAAATTATTGACAAAAGGTGCTGTATTATATTGTCAGCTCACCTGGCCTGAAGGTTAATTATTAGACATTCCAGTGGTGAATTTTCCAAAATAGTCATTCCCTAAGCAAAGATTTCAATCTTGTTGCCACGTTTTGTTCATTAATGGATTAACTTTACCTGTCTGCCTGCTAAATTTCCGCAGACTACATTTTCCATGTGGATTAACTCTGGACCTGTTGAATATTTAAAAAAATATTTGACTGAAAGTTGTTGACTGAAAATATTTGACTGAAAGTTGTTTGTGTTCTAGCCACCAACAACTTTCAGTCAAATTGTTTTCAAAATATTCAGCAGGTCCAGAGTTAATGCCTATTGATATTGTTGTCTGGTAGCTTGCAGCAGTCAGGCCATTAAAGAACAGCACATTTATTTAACCCTTACCACTCTGATGTCAAAATTGTTAAAATTTTCAAATGAAATTAAAAGATGGACTGGTGTTCATTTTTCAATAAATTGGTGGGAGATGTTGCTGTCATTGACAGCAACGTCGTCCACCAAAATTGTTGAAAAATGTACACCAGTTTCTTTGCTAAAGATAGAATTTTGACATCAGAGTCCTAAGTGTTAATACCAGCGATATTCTTTTGCATTGTTGGTGTTTCTTTCCTTTCGCAGGTATTTGTAGTGAAACAAGGGAACAGCGTCCCCATCATCACTGCGGTGATCAGTATGCCCGTCAGCGAGAATGCTGTTATGGCATGAGGAGTAAATTTTAGTTCTAGCTGTGCCACACCCATTTCTAGCTATGCCACACCCATTTCTAGCTATACCACAACCATTTCTAGCTATGCCACGACCATCTCTAGCTATGCCACACCCATTTCTAGCTATGCCACACCCATTTCTAGCCAGGCCACAACCATTTCTAGCCATGCCACAACCATTTCCAGCTATGCCACACCTATTTCTAGTATGCCACACCCATTTCTAGCTATGCCACACCCTTTTCTAGCTATGCCGCTACCATTTCTAGCCATGCCACACCCATTTCTACGTAGCTAGTTCCTCCCACTCTATATGCACTTCTGAATCGATTTTAAGTATTTGAGCCATGAATTTCCAGAATCTTAATTTCAAGGGAACTACAGGTGTGAATATTTTGAAACTAATTTGACTGGGAGCTGCTGCTGCCTATCCACCCCCATAGTATGTGTATGTGACTGTGCGTTCATGCCTGCATTTGTGTGTTAGTATTGCATGAATGGTAAACACTGAGTCCATACATGAATGGTTTACTGCGTGTATACGTACGTGCATGTGTCCATGCGTGCGGGAAGGTGCATGAGTGAAATGAATTGCTGCATTTCGGGATCGACATTGATATTGTCGTAATAGACCTTTCCAGTTTTAACCCCACCCACCTTTATCTAATCTCCACCCTAACTTCACCGTGTTGGGATTGATCGATCCCTGAATGCCCAGACTATCAATTGCCTGAAAACTATACAGGTAAGTTGTTGAATATTTTGTAAATAATTTGACTGGCAGCAACAACGCCCTGTCAAATTAGTTTCAAAATATTCAACAGGATATTTATTAAATTGTAAAAACATACAATTCGTACAACAACGCATAGTACGTCTTCAATTATGCGTTTGTGAATTACTTATCTACACCATTCATGACGACATTGATTGTGATGTCATTCTATCCGTCATGTAGCTGATTATGGCATCATACGATGGATGGATACAGTGGAAAGGTCCATTTCCTTCAGTCATTATGATGGTAACCTTCATAAATATTATTATTTACATGCCTTCACCTAATGTATATTATCTGTTTAACCCATTACTGGTCAAGCCGGCCAAGACTGGCCTCTGTAATGTTCTCGACAAATGTCCATTTGCAGGTGAAGAGAAGACAGTCTTTGAAAATTTAGCGCTGGAATGATTGGCTGGATAGCCAAGCCGGTCATTCCAGCTGTAAATTTTCAAAATATCCCTCTTTGTTGCAAATGGTTATTGAATCAGCAAATATTTTAGATTATCTTGAAAAAATCTGACCATTGATAACAAACCACAGCAAAATGTTGTCACAAAAGATGGGTGGTCTCTTACTACAGATGTGGTCACATATGAAATCTATTGTGCCACAAGATGGTGGTTCTTTAAGACAGGTAGTCACTTACTCACTTGTCATATACAACTACCTGTCATGGCACCAATGGACCTTTCCAGTTTATCCATCAATCATATGACATCATAATCAACTACGTGACTTGTAGGATGACATAATCAATGATGTCATGAATGACGTAAATAAGTTCATTACGAATGCTTAACTGATGACAGACTAAGCATTGTTGTGCGAATTGTACATCTTTACTATTTCATAAAGATGCTTTTGAATATTTTGGAACTAATGTGACTGCAACAGCACCCAGTCAAATTAGTTTCAAAATATTCAACAGCTTACGTGAATAGTTCTCTGGACATTGATAGTCAGGCAGTTCAGGGATTGATAGATCCCAACACGGCGATGTGTGGGCGGAGCTTAGCTAAAGATAGACAGGACATAGCTAAAACTGGATTTCTCCATTGGCAGTCTCGAACAGATTTACTTGTAGCTCACTATTCATTGTTTTACTGAAGAGCTGTTCTTATATATCTTTAAGATTTGTAGTAATATTGTACACATTCCATCCATAGTATTTGAGCTCTTTCACACTCAAATTGGGAAAAAAACTCCTTCAGCAGTGGTCTTGAGAAATGTCCATTTGCGGAACACGAGAATATTTGTGAAATTTTACCATTTGAATGACTAGCTCAATAACCGATCCAGTCATTCCGGTGATAAATTTTCAAAGATAATCTCTTGGTATACAATTTAACATTTTCCATTAGATTTTGAGTTTCGTGTGCAAATTTGAGGATGAAAGGGTTAATGGCTAGATAATTATTTATTTTGTATATATTGTACAGACGTATCTATATTTGTTTTAAAAAAACATTTCCATTACAAAAACATGCGGTTTATGTTATTCCTATAAAATATCATAACCCACAACCTGTACTCATATGAATTATGTACACACAAGCCCTCATTAATCCTTTCATGCCGAAGCGAGCCCAAACTGGCCACTGAGATGGTCTTGAGTAATGTCTGTTTGCAGGGCAAGAGAAGAGTATTTTGGAAAATTTACCACTGGAATGACTGGCTCGGTTATCGAGCCAGTCATTCCAGTGGTAACATTTCAAAAATACTCTTCTCTCTGCCTGCAAATGGACATTCAGTAAGCAGATATTTTTATTTTCTTGACCAAATTTAGTCATTAAAGGGTTAACTCAAAAGCTGTGAACTAATACTACTGGCTACGATGGGTGGCAGAACTTTACACATTGAGGTGACCCATGCCACCAAATACACAGTAAAACAATTTTCTAAATCAATACAAATCTAATGTAAAGACCTAAATAGTTTAGATATTTGTGCACTTAGTGTTAAATGTGACAGAAACGGCTTTTCAAAGAGTAATTTTGAGAAATTGCTTAGAGTCCAAAGTTAAGAAATGGGAGTCTTTGTTTGCGCTGCTACCATCTGTAGAATCCACCTCTGTTGACGCTATGGTCAAAATTTGCAGAGGAGACGACATTTTTGTAAATTTACCATGGAAATTTACAAAAAAATCTGTTGTCCTGCATATGGTCATTGCTCAAGATTCACTGCAGAGGCTCGTTTTGGTAAGCTTAACCATCAACCTAATTGTTCAAGTTTTTGCTTAGCCAGTGTTGATTTGCAAGCCAAGAGAAGACAATTTTTGAAAAGTTACCACTGGAATGACTGGCTCGGTTACCGAGCCGGTCATTCCAGTGGTAAATTTTCAAAAATAATCTCTTGTCCTGCAAATAAACATCCACTAATTCCAGTGCAGAGGCCATTTTTGTCATACTTGTCTATTAAATCTTTAAGGTGAACACAAGAGGGTTAATGGATGGCAGAGACCTTTCAAGCATTACCCACATTTGTTCCCTGCAAATCTGGAATCATTCTTCCACCATTAATGTGGTGTGTTCATATTGTGAATATGGGAGTTGACAGACTAGCTAGCTGTCGGTTTTCAAATCTTGTTCGCAGACAACCGTTGACATGGCGAGCCCTTTCTTAATCTTGTATTGTCTTGTCATCTTGGATATGAATATTCATTATTTTTTCGTCATCATATTGTCATCATAACATCATAGAATTGATGTATTAAAACTACAACTAACCTAATATATGGTGGTATTTCCCTGGAGCCAACAGTGACCATAATTTGAAGGGACATGGGTAGATTTTAAGGATTTTTTCTACTAACCCTGACGGAATACTGCATCATTGATTTTACTATACTGCAGCAAATTTCACTAACTCAATGATTTGTAAGCTCAAAGCTGATCAGTTCTTTAATCCATTCACCGATGGATCCCTATAAAATTCGTTTCCAAGGCAACATACAGAGAAGCTGTTAAATATTTTGAAATTAATTTGCCTGGAAAGCTGTTGCTGCCTAAGGCAGCAATGACTTTCCGGACAAATCAATTTCAAAATATTCAATAAAGCATTGAAGCTAGCTGAAAATCTGTTCTTTTGTCAATTTTTGGTGGGTATTGGACATAATGACAGTAGAAGTGTTTTTTCACATTTCCTCTTGAGAGCTTTACTAACCCAGACAGTTTAGCGCAGGTGTAGTTTTACTAACCCATATGAAATTCTACTATCCTCGGGTTAACAGGTTAGTGTTAAAATCGAGCCCTGAGTGACATTCCAGATATTGCACTCACTGGCCTTTATGCTGCTCCAAACATGCCCACTATATTATGGTATAGTTCAGTGTGTTGTGCTATAACACTATTAACGACGTAGGTTCGAATTTATATGTTCATGTAATATTTAATTTATGCAAAGTTTGTTATATAATAGAAAGACAAACAAGAGAAATAGATGGATGGATAAGCTGTCCATTATTTCTATTTAACTTTGAGCACCATAGATGATGACTGATTATATCAATCCCTATAAATATATTTGTTAGGAAACTCGCATTTTGAATCGATAAATATGATTAGACCAATTTATTATTTATAGCGGTTGCATCATTGCTCTTGATGCTAAGCTGTTGCCTGTTCAGTAAAATTCAGCAAGTCAAATTATTCAGCACCTTCACTGAAATTGTTCAGCAAATGTTCAACAATGTTGTGCCAGGCAGTTGCTATGTTGCTATTATGTTGCCAAGATTATAGTTACAATGATAGACACAAACAGAATTTTGTCTGTAATCCAAAGTTAATATTATGACTCGTTTATAACATAATTTATGCCATCATAGTCCTAGTGTTAAGCTAATGGACCTTTCCAGAGTAATGACATCATATGACGTCATAATCAGCAAAGCAGCATGTATGCTGCCGTCATAATCATTACGTCATAAAGGATTCTATACAGCCCATCTTTAACTCTTAAAAGTCTAACACGTAAGAATTCTATGTCTAATAAATATGCTGTTGAATATTTTGAAACTATTTTGACTGGGCGCCTTCAAAATATTCAACAACTTACCTGTACAGTTTTCTGGAAATTGATAGTCAGGAAGTACAGAGATCAATCAATCCCAATACGAGTGAGGTATGGGTGGGGCGTAGCTAGAGATTGGCGGAGCATAGCTAAAACCGGAATGGTCCATTAGCCTAGATATTTAAATTTCATATTTCTACATGAAAGACAACGGAGGAATCCAGTTTTAGCTATGCCCCGCCCATCTCTAGCTAAGCTGCACCCATGCTTTGCCCATATAGCATCAATCTATCCCTGCACTCACTGAATCTCAATTTCAAGTAAACTTATACAGTAAGCTGTTGAATATTTTCAAACCAATTCGACTGGGTATTTTTGCTGCCTATGGCAGTAACAACACCCAGCGAAATTAGTTTCAAAATATTCAACAGAATGTTTATTAAATCGTAGACATACAATGTGTACAACTTGATGGACTATTAAGTGTTTATGAAGGACTAAGCCATGCCATTCATGGCATAAATTGATTGTGACGTCAGCCTACTTGTGACGCAGTTTATTATGATGTCATATGATTGATTGATAAACTGGATTCATCAATTGAAATCAAAGTGCATTAATTATGGCTGGGATCTATATGTTTGGCGAGATTTGACCACAAAACAACTGTTTACAACACGATGTTGATAACTTAGATGTTGGGATACCTTGAACATGATATTGACGACATTTAAGATACAATATCTTGAAGATATTTCCTTAAGATGCTAAGATGATCAGTAGTTGTGATATTTTTATTAAAGGTCATAGGAAGGGTTAATCAGCTGGTTTTCTGTAACATCAGTCATATCATGGCGTCATATGGTCTGTGTTGAAATTTTGCTTTTCTGAGAATCCTGCATGATCATGCTCGGATACCCAGGTGATGTACGGAAATGTTCTTTTCCCGAGATCTGAATTGTGGGTTGATTAAAGCATTGTAATAATGGATTTGTTGATAAGAAAACTAAGAGAGGCCATCAAATGCAGCTGTATAGATTGATTCGACACCGGAAGTTGTACAGTACGATGAAGTCTTGCAAGATATTGAGGGATTCCCTCTACGTCACAACGTATCCCTGCTATGCAACTTCTGAATAACCATTATCTTAAAATCGTAAAAATAAGACTGATTCTTTGAAACAAATTATTTTAAGGCTAAGTTGACCATATTTTGACAGATAATCAATGTCACCTGCCTGTGTGCATAAGATGCTGTATGGCTTACAAAGCCATCGCTCAAACATCCCATGATCCTAAGATCAGTTTATCATTTACAAGCTCGATAGCTGCTCTTAGTACTTGATTGTTAGACTTAGATTATTTTCAATAGGAACTTGTTAGTATACATTTATACACAAGCATTTGACTGTATCATCTTGTATACATCCACCTGCATTTATTAAGTATCTTTGATTTTCCAAAGTTGTAAAGTTAATTAATAAATTATTTAATCAAGCTCAGGCAGTTCTAGAATCAGTTTGAAATAACCAATCTATTTGCCGAATCTTGATCTGGGATTGACTCAGAGCATCGAGTCAAAGGCCCATCTTAGTGAGTATCACAGCTCAACTCCTGAGTAAAAATTCAGGTCTGAAATTTTTCAAGTAGTAGATAGCCTATAGAAAGTACTACACACTAGGGGTGCTGTGCGAGCCCTCCTTAGTCCTCGTCAGCCTCTCTGACTCTATATTCCCTGTAGACGCTGTTGATGTCTTACCTGCATTGCACAAAGCATCTGCTCGGGTTCCTTAACTGTGTTCATTGTTGCTTATTTATGTACTTGTTGTTGCACCCACATTCATATCTGTATTACACTGGTAGTTCGCAGTGGTCATTTCAACCTACTGCTGCTTCAGAAGGCGCATTACCTTGTTTGCAACAGTAGTCACAGGCTGACCTACTTGCGAGTTCCGAGGAATGGTGCTGTTTAACGGGCTACTAACACTTGTCTGAATAACAGATACTTTGGCAGAAATCCCACATTATATTTAAACATAAAATAGGTACATGCACGCCTTCAACCGGCGAGCTAGCAGCACGAAGTACCTGCACCAACTTTACTAAGAAGAATCGACTAACAGCACCGACGAAAGCGGGAACATCCGACTTACTTTTTTTGGCAAGAATAGACCGACATAGGAGGAACATCTAGAAAAGTTCTACCATCTTTTTCTTCTTTATTTTTATGTGGAAAAAGAGACCTCTATATTCTCTTCTCTCTTCGAGCAGCAAAAAGCTGACTCGTACTAAAATTTAAGTTAGGAATAATGATATGGTAGGATCTGTATCAGTTCCTTTCCACATTACTCTCTGTCATCCCTCTCCGATCCTAGAGGGAGAAAGAGAGAGAGGGAGGGATGGGGAGGGGGAGATCGGACTAATTTAGGAAGATCTACACAACTTAGATGAGAAGAATTGTCATACGGTAGGTAACTATTTCTTCCCGATCCTAGGACCTGTTAGTTTCCCATTCCTAACTCTGCTTATTTCCCTTGATCCGAATCCGTAGTCCCGAAGCCAGATCCCTTCCTACATGGCCCAGACAAACGATATTGATACCACTGTGAAGTACAACCCTCTCAGATGGAAAGCTCGCGTGGATGCACAACTTTACTCACACATGCCCAAGTATATGGATGATCAGAACGACCAGCAACGGCTGATCTACGACCAGCAACGGCTGGTCTACGACCAGCAAATATTTCTGAATGGATCCCATAGTTCTCAAGCGGTGGATGAGATGCCAACCACCCTGAGAGCTGATGCTAATGCCATTCGAGTTAACCGGACGATGTCTTGTGCCCCCCTGTCCCCTGCTGGGAACTGGACTGAGCTAGCGAGGGTCTGAACATTAGTTTCGAAATATTCAACATATTGCTTATTAAATTGGGACCGTTAATGACAGATATTTGCCACTTTTATGATAAGCCATTTTGATTGTCACCTCAGTTAACAAGTGAAATATTTGATTCTGATGTCAGATACCTTTAGCAAAATACCATACTCAATTCCTAAAACAAGCAATATGGAAAACATCACCATCAGCGTTTGTTTTTATCATGCCTTGTGCATCAACTACTCCAGTGCAGGTGGTCCTACTTAAAGGAGGAAACTACGAATACGAATCAGCCCAAATGGAATTAAGAAATTATTAAATGGTTTGAAACCATCAAAGGCTATGGAGCCAGAAGAAATACCTCCGCAAATACTCCAGGAACTGTCAACAGAACTGTCAGACATACTATCAAATTTTTTCAAACAGTCATTAGACAAAGGAGTTATCCCAAATGAATGGAAATCGGCAAAGATTTTTCCATGCATTTGCTGTAAGATGCTGGAACACGTCATCTGCTCTAATTTCCGAACAAAATAACATCCTAACTCACAGACAACATGGCTTCCGTAAATTTCACAGTTGTGAAACTCAACTAATTAATGTCAGCAATGATTGGGCTTCATCCATTGATAAACGGAAACAAGTCGACATTTTTATTCCCGACTGAAACGGTTTTTGATACCGTTCCGCATGAACTTTTGAAATCTAAATTGCACAAATATGGTGTGTCAAAAAACTTACTAAATTCTTAACATGTCGTATTTTCGTCAATTTTTGATGGAGTTACGCCCCTTTCCACTTATGGTATTACGAAAAATATAAGTTCCCGCTCATCGTTTGCCTTGCTTCAAGATATTCAACTGACAATTAGTACAGGCGTAACTCATGTACAGGGGTGACTCCTGTACTTATTATCACTTGAATATCTTGAAGCAGGGCATGCTCTCGACAGCAAGATCGAGTTTCAAACATGTTCATCTATTTTTTATGGCGTTACACCCCCTTGTGACTTATGAAATAAGATCTGCGCTACAAATACTAAAAATATCAGCTTTCCAGATTTTTTCATTCTCCTTTAACATATTCAACTGCGACTTGGTAGGCCAACATTGTTTTGTTAGTTTCCTAGTACAGTAAAAGCGGGTGATAGGTAATTATACATTTGCTGTCCGTCTGCCAGCCCATCCAACCATCAGGTGTAGCGCGGATCGACCGGACGGGTATTGACCGTCCCAGCCCAGCTGGGTGCGGGATGACCGTTCCGTATTCGCTCCAGGCACGCCCCCCCCTGAGTAGGGTAATGCGCGTGTATATTAAGCCTTATGAGAGGTTTTCATTAAAAACGAACGTAAGAACGTGTGGCGCACATGCGCGCACATCAGAGCTTCCCTGACAACCCATGTCAGAAATGGGAGAGCGTGTATATTTATAGTGTACTGAGCTGGTACTCGAGATTTTCTCAAATCGCACCGTTCTCGTCGTTCCTGGTACTGATCAGGACCAGAATGAAACGAGGATCTCAGAACTTTTTGCTTCGTTAAAATCGGACCAGAAATGGTCGAGTTATCTTTAAAACTCCCGGTTAAATTATCTTCAAAATATTGCTTTAACGTCGTAATCGCATGTATGCATTAACTGAATGGGGAAATGTGCTGTTCACGTGTATCACGTCACCACTTCTAGCTGCACGCTGATTGGCTACTTCTCGCTCACTGAGTGGCTGTGTAGCTCGCGGGGTTGCATCGGGTCGTTCCTGTGCGTGATGACGTCATCGCGCCGCATGTGCACGACGAATGAGACGGCTGGTTATCTCCTGGTCTCAGGGTATCGGATCCCGTATGACGCGGTCCTGCGGTCAACAAAGACCGGCTCCTAAAGCCGGTGGAACTCAATCGTTCTGGTGGCGCCGTGCAACAATTGCCGCTAACATTGAATTGAATGGTGTCAGCCCATGAATTGGTGTTACCGGTATGCCTGTCCATAGCAATTTTGAGATCTATGGACTTACAAGGATTTGGGATAAGCCTAAAAATAGTAACTAAGAAGATATAACCTATACAAACAGTAACAGTCGCTAGATAACATGAGCATTTGAATAATACATAACATAGAGACAGCTTATGAACCTTTACACGTGGGGACACCGGAGGTACCGCACAGACTCACAGGTCCGCAGAGGTACCCCGGTAAAAGAGGCTCCTGCATACGAGATCACTAATTAACTTAATATAAGTTATTATACCACTAGGCTAAAAAAGAAAAGGAAAATAAACTCGCGAGTGGCAAGAGGCTTTGTGCCTCACGCGGGCATTACTTCTGA
>CM067373.1:43686413-43702413 GCA_034401795.1 Chaetoderma sp. LZ-2023a
AAAATAATTTTAACACAAAGAAAACACCTATACTGCTGCTTCGTAGATTTCAAGCAAGCATTTGGTGCTGTATGGTGAATTGGCCTGAGTCATAAACTCATCAGAAACATCATAACAGGCAAATGTTATCACATTATTTATAACCTGTATCAGTCAATACCATCTTTTGTGGCGGAAAATGTGTCATCCTTTTCATTCTGCATTTTTATCAACAATCTGGAAAGGAAACTGTTTAAGGGAAGAAAGAGTACCAGGTCGGGCGTTCATTAGTCACATAAGTTATAAAAACTAGATATTTATTTGGATTTAGCCATACTGGTACTATTTTAATGGTCGACACAGCAGATAATCCTTAAACTTGATTACATATTTTTAACAACTATTGCACTTATTGGAAATTAACTGTTAACTTAAGTAAAACAAAAGTAATGATTTTCTCTAAAAGTAAAAAACATAAAAATAAAACATTTTATCTTGGTCCGGAACAAATTGAAATACTAAGCGAGTATCGCTTTCTCGGAGTACATTTTAAAAATCAATGGGGATTTTGTCAGCGTAGGACTCGAAATTTAAAACAGGGAAAAAGCCATGTTCCAATTGCCTAGAAAAATTAGAAAGCATACATCCCATTAGACCTCCAATGGAAGTTATTTGATACTATGATAATGCCAGTTCTTTTGTATGGGTCCGAAATTTGGGGATAAGAAAACCTAGATATGGTTGAAGCTTGCCATATACAATTTTTAAAATACACTTTGACTGCAAAGAAAAGCACCCCTCCAACATCCCACCCACAATTTAATGTTGTATGGAGAAACAGGGCGGCATTCACTAAGTATTGCAATCAAGACCAACATGGTCCGGTTTTGGACAAATCTAGTGAACAACACTTTTTCAGGTACGGAAAATTGTCTTCTGTACTTTCCTATATCTGTCTAGAATTGGAACAGGACACCAATTTTATCTTTGCATGGCTAACAGCTATACAATCGATCCTACAAGAAACAAATCAAGAACACCTATTTAATGCCGAATATATCTACAAGCCCCATATAGTAAAGGTGGCAAACATACGCTCCAGATGCAATACTCGCATACATGGAAAGATAAACTCTACACATCGTCTATACTATTGTACTACACGGACATAAAAGAAGCCATTAACTTTGTTCTCGCAACAAGAAATGTCATTACTCTATTTCATTTTAGGACACTACACCATAAACTGACCAGCGAAACTGGACAATGGATGAAGATTGATAGACAAAACAGGAATATGTACAACTTGTAACGAACTCGATGACGAAAATCACTTTCTTTATAAATGCAACAAATACAATGATTTAAGAGCAAAATGTTTCCCACTTTACTGTATTGCAAGCAGGAATCCGAACAAAACAAAAGGAGCTTCTAACAATGTGCTATGCACATGGGTTTAAACGGACGCTTAAAAACAACGTTCAGTCAAATTAGTTTCAAAATATTCAATAGCATATTTATTAAATAGTAGAGACATAGAATTCGTACAACATGTCGGACTATTACGAGTTAAAGTTAAAGTTAAATATAGAATGATCTATGACGTGATGATTATGACGTCATCATACACGCCGCTTAGATGGTTATGACGTCAGATTGATAGATGAATACTCTGGAACGGTGAATTGATTGACTTCTCCCGCGTGTGTTAAGTGATACGTATATAGTGTGCGATATCGTTATCATATTTATGAGTGCAGTATGGCATCCCTATCATATAAGATTAGTGACGACAGTATAAACAGTTTAGATTATATAGTATTATCTGAATAATGCCTATTATTTAGTGAATCAGCTTTTTCAGTTTATGAGTTAGAGTTACTATGTCAGTTTGATAGTTATTACTGTTGAACACATATACCATAGGTATCAGCTACAATTTCCTTCTATTCTGATAACAAACGGACCGGATTCGTTTGTTATTTGTGCTGAAACTCTCGTGGCAATGGAGCATCTACCCACCATATTAGGATGGTAAAGAATTAGTGTTTCCACCGAGCATGAAATGTATCATTATAAGCACATTTTCTGTATGATTCAAAGCTTGTTGTAGTTGTTTTATCCACATTTGCGGTGATCTACATTATTCTAACAAGCACCGTGTATTACCGGCAATATACGAGAAACGCTTAGAGAAATTGATTGACAGACCAACAATTGAGGCAAGTGAAATTAATTGCATTTGATTTAAATCCAGAACCTGTCCAAGTGAATCATGACAGATGATGCACAGGTTTAGCAATCGTAAGCACAAGTACCCGCCATCCAATACAATGACATGGTCGAGTGGGACTAATGATGGCAAATGGTATTAATCCAGATAACGTCTGCGTTTGGTAGCAACCGACTAATGCATCTGTCGATCGGGGTTTGCATCTGATATTCAGACTTAGTAATTGGTTCAGTATCTGCTACAAGAGACGTGAGGATCGCCCTTTAGACTTGGAAACTGTCATATCAATGAAATTGAAAAATCGTCCATCTTTTATGTTGGATATTCATTACTATGGGTAATGGAATGAATACATCTTTTTCAACTGAATGATCTCTGTGCCAGATAACAACCGTATTCTTATATTTATGTTTCAAATAATTCACTTACTCATTTTGAAGAAATGGGTACAATATCTGGCATTGTAATAGATGGGTCGAGGCTCTTGGTTCAGTGGCCATGTATACTAATACAAGGTAACCCCACACATCACACAATTTCATCATGATCTTTTAATTGCCATTGATCAATCCGGTTTTCATGAGTCAATCATTAGACTGGGCGGCGTTGCTGTCATAGGCCATAGGCAGCAACAGCACCATACCAAATTAGTTTCAAAATATTCAACAGCTTACATGCATAGCTTTCTGGAAATAGAGATGTAGGGAATGCCGTGATGGATTGATCACAATATGGACAACGCGTTGATGGAGCTTAGCTAGAGACGGATGGAGCTTAGCTAGAGATGGGCGAGGTATAGGTATATATGTATGCCTCCATTATCGCCAGAACACTCACTTAAACAAGACTTTGCCTTAACGTAGCGAGTCAGATGCTAAAGCGATCAATAATTCCCGACATATTTTCACAGGCTTTTTCTCGCGGAGCTATTTCATTTCCAATTTGAATCTTCTGACCATTTTAACACGAGTTTCATGTCAAATTAATTTCAAATTAGTCAACATTTTACAAATATACTTATGCTTAAAGTGAAATGCTGGTAATTATTTAAATGACAACAGCTAACTTAAGACGAAACTGTTTCCAAATTTACACTGCTATACATAAATATAAATGGCAAAAGGTGACATTAGCGACTGCTTACAGAACCGCCGGATTCATGATAATACCCATCGCCTACATACCATAAGCGAATGTTGAATGATCTATAAACAAACAAACTGGCGATATTTACGCCAATCAATACCCAAATTTAAATGATAACTAATCAACATAAGAACACCGTTAGCTCTTTCTCTGATGCAGCAACAACCAACAACATGTATCATTATGAAAGGCCGATTAGAGGGAAATATCCTACAATATCCAATCTATGGATATTAGCAGCAGTAGACACACTCCTAAGAAATTAAGCAAGTAATTACTCAAGTTGTGCCTGATAATGTTGTCATTCAGGACCAAATATGGAAAACGGGAAGAAGGGAAGTCTCTTATGCCACTAAAGTAGAGTGATTAACGTGTCGGGGAAACCAATCTCTTCCTGATAATGGACAAAACAACGTTGACTAATTTTGCCTTCAGACAAATCAATAGCTGATTTTGTTTGGTAGATGATCGAGGAGAGCCGAATCTCACTCGATAACCCCATGGTCTCGCGAGGTCGGACAATGCGCACAATTATTCCCATTATTGAAGCAGAGTCATACATCATTAGCAAGGTATTGTTGGGTGGTACAGGAAAGGATATATCCGTGTGGTGACAATTACATGTCTTTGACTTGCAGATGATATTCAACGCACAGACCATGTGTACCATCGATTAATCCTGCAGTGTTTTATTGGCAATTGACGGAACATAAGCTAATGCTATTACTAATCTAGTCTTACTCTATTTGAGTTGATGCTAGTGGTGCTAACAGGCCACATACACTGCGCTTTGGCCAGCAATCACCACAAAACACTCTCAGTTCGTGGAGGTTAGACGAAGATTTGAAGCCTGTGGAATAAAGCGAGTTTTCTTTGAAGCAAGGACCTCTCTGAACAGAACATAAAGGCAGATGCATTATCGATTGTCACAAATTGGAGCCGTCATATCGGAACTGACATTGGCAAAAATTTATCAACGCAACTGATTTTCAAGAATACAGTTAGAAAAAACCCATATAGTGAACTTAATTTAATTGTATTACATATTTAATTTTATCATTGTGTATGGGCACGTGCGTGGGTACGTGCATGCGTGTGTATGCCTGTGCTAAGCTCCAATCAACATGTGGCATTTGGAGTGTGTTCATTTGCATGGATTTATACTAATTTCCAATCAACTCATGACATATTTACACGTTTCTTTTCAAGGTGGAGATGTGTCGTCATCAGTGTAACACGCTAATATATTTAGGCAAATTACTAATATAATCTAATCAACAATACGTTACAATAATATAAGTTTGGATTCCTCAGTATGCTATATAATGCGGCAGCAGATAGTAAAAAATAAACGATTTTATTTATCAAAGTTTACTAAGTGTCTTCCAATCTGCCTTATAGCAAATTGAAATTGTTGAGACAAGTAGTCTTCAATTTCTGTAGATGATTATGTCAACAAATGCTAAAAACCATAGAAGCATCATCAAGTGACTTCTTATGCCCCTTTTGCAGTATGGGATGAGGGGCTGTGTTAGTGAACAGATTCTTTTAGGCTTGAGAACAAATGTGAATTTGCTGTCCTTTATATAAAGAACTAACTCTGCCCCTTCCCATGAAACCGTCTGTGAAACCGCACTGCGTCCATATCAATGTGTGATTTCATAGCATAGTGTACTCGAATTTTCCACAGCTTCCATCGGGATGAAGGATAATTTCGTCTGGGGTGAGAATATTGTCTCCACTTCTCCTGACACAACTTCAGACAAAGGCGCCATACTCGCTGTCCTAACTCTTCCCACCCAGTTGTAGGGATGGGTCGATGCGTTTATGAACAAAACATTTTTCTCAGTTTCCAGCATGATAACACTGATTATGATGTTATCTACAGGATCCAAAATAATCACCAATATATTTCCAATCTCACATTGGGTCGTCAGATTGGACCAGGGGTATATGAGAGGGATAAATGAACACAGATTAAAAATTAGAGTACTGTGAGAACATGCTTGGGATGGATATGGTGACTCGTCAGATAAATATATACACGGATCTGGAGTGATAGGAGAGGTGAGGAAAATACTGCTAAATCGTACTCCATGCAAAATACTCATCGTGGCTGGAAGCTGTGATCACACATCGATAGACATATGGCATGAATTCAGATCATTGTGCAGAAACGTAACCGACAACTAGGACAATAAGCATCTATTTACGATTTGCACTGAAATTAGCAGTTTGATATTCAATTAAGTGTATCCCTACGTGGACAGGCCTAATGCAATTTGGACCGCGGATACACTTTCCTAATCGGGGTATTTATTATGCTCTAGTCTTCTGCTTGCACCACTGTAAATAAGCCCTTCGGGAATCAATGAAATAGCCAATCGTCTAGATCTATAAAAATACCCACACTAGAGAGATGTACGTCAATATGCTTCAGTTGCACACGGAGAATGTCCACTGTATTGTTTGACATGTTGGACTATTCATAGAATGCATAATTTAAAACAAGAGAACTGTCGAGCATGCACTTTGAATGAATCGGTTAACTTATGTTCAGTCTTATTGATGGCATTTCTAATAAAATGCTACTATTTACATATTATCGCATGCCTCTCAGTGGTTGGGTCACGGCTATACAGACTGGCAGTCAATTTCCTGTCCGTGCTCCGTGCAATAGATCAATTCTGGACCGGATGTTACCACCCTCGTCAAGCTTTACCGGCCACTTTAGGAACAGAATGCGCGACCCGATTGCTTTATTTCTGATTTCTAACCACGGTAATCGGGCAAACTGAGCAGAGCAAACATACATGATAAACCCAGGAATGGATGGCATGATAATGCGAAATAACAGCAAGATCTTTACACACATTTTATCGTATTTCCTCCAATGAGCGCATTGGGCACAGTTGCTACGGAAGCCCAATTGTCAAAAGCATACTTAAAACTTAACTAGCTAATAGCGTGATCTAATCGGCCACTCAAGAATTTTTCTATTGGTGATTCATGAATATCAAAATTGCCAGCCAAAATAATATAACGCTTTTCTCTGGATGTCTGCTTAAACAGTTTTAGCTTTGTTGTTGCACTATGGTAAATTTGCCACAAAGTAAAAAGTGCAAGAAGGGTTATTCGGACCACATTTAGAGAGATATGGCCATCAACTTGCACCACCAATCAGCCCACCAGCCACCCCATGAAAAATTGCATTTTCTTACAAGAAATTTGAAATGTAATACCAAAGCAAATGTATAGAGAGCAAGCAGAACGCAACCATGTTTGTTTTGCGACAAGGTATAATTGTTGGTATTCCATGTATATCAAACACCAAGAACAGGACACATAGATGCGTTACCGCAATCGATAATATACCACTTGATCTGCCGAGGGATATTCGAGTATATACTCATTGCTATGTGCTTTTGTTAATGATTCAATTGTGTAATATGCATCTGAGAAATTAAATCCAAACGTAACAATGAAAACTCGCCACGGTGTATCTGAATTCGATTTGTAATTGGGCTCAGTTTCAGTTCATGATTCCGTAGTTATCATTTTACATAAAAACCTCAACATTGTCTTAAACTGTGGAAGGAAAGCTGTTGCTCACGTGCGTAAAGGAATATTATATACTCATAACAGCTGGTCCTTATTGTGGCTATGGAAGCTCATGTGGCCTTCAGCAATGAGAGAATTCACTAGCAAAAGCTCAACTACTAGATGATGCATGAATGAATACTGTTTCGTGTTTTTCTTTTCCACGATGTTCCATTGCATTTCAGAGGTCTCAACATGAACACGATGCACCAACCAGTTTGCTGCATAAATGTATAACATTAGGACAGTAGCGTTAATGAAGGTATTATTTATTTGATCTACCTATTCCATGTTTAAATTAGAATAGTGATGCCCATTTGAAGATCATTACCGTTTCATACACATACTAGAGATAAAATTAGTTTTGGCAATCGTTGCAGCAACATATTTGTGCATTCATGGAAAGGTAGAGTGAATTGTGTGGCCTACACACTGTAATAGGAATACACATCACATCTTATCTATATGATTTACATAACTGTGTAACTGATGACTTCCATTTTCAGGGTTTTATCACATTGTTAGAGAAAGATATTCAGTTCTAATGGCCTAATGTCAATCCCGATCTATCGGAGTTACATGAATGACTATTCAGCAGATTCAAGATACGCATCAGCTACGATACTAAGTGAAGTAACTATACAAATGTCTATTTCATTTAGAGCTAATGAAGATGTCATTCCTGACTTGATAATTCTGATATATAAAGATAATCAAGGCTATTCAAGTATGTCACCATCCTAGTATGATTGATCTTTTATGCGCAATCGATCTTTTCATGGAAATGGCCCTAGCAGCACTCACTAATTTGTTGGCAGGAAATAGCCGGATGTATCTGACATATCTTAGAGTCGAGCAATCACCTCGTGCTAATTACTTACTGTCATGGCCCTTCCGATGCTATTTCCAGGCGCACAATAAACTTCAGAAGTGGACGACATGCCATCGGCCCAGTGATTGACTGATTGATTATAAATCTAGTCTTTAATATGGGGGGGGGGCCTTGGTTCAATACACCACACGCGCCTACACATGAGCATGTATGTGCATTGTGCTGATATGTCTTGGAGCGCGGCTCTAAGCTCTTGATAATTTGGTTATCAGTAGTTGACAATTGAGACGAGTGAAATTAAATGCAATTGCTTTGAATCTAGAACATGCCATGAGACTTGTGACACATGATACAAGTGATTATTTATCAGAATCACAGTACCTGTCATCTAATGCAATGACATGGTCGAAGCAAATGGAATCCATGCATATAACGACTGGTAACATTGGTAGAAACAGGCTTATGTATCTACGGATCATGATCTATATTCTGGTTGTTAGACATGATAATTGGTTCATACTATGTTACGATGGATATCCTTAAACTGTCATATCAGGTACCAATGTCTTGGCAGATCATCCATTTTCAAGTTGGGTTTACATTGCTTTGCATCTTGATATAATTATAGTCTATGCTGTCTGGATGAATTCCCATGGCGCAGAATAAAACAAGACATCAGTGTTACACTGACATGATATCGTCGAACATTTTCACATTATGCATTTCCAAATTCAAATCTAGATGTGTATCAAGATCACAATGACCTTGACCTCAGAAGTGTGAATGTCTTTGTGCTGTTCCGACTCGTTGAGGCCACTGAATGGCCATGATTAGTTCCAAGGATTTTACCAATTCTGAAATAATGACGCTAAGCAGACGAAGCTACCAGTACAGTTAGTCTGCATTTTATATAACTTAAGTGGAACAATGACCTTGACCGTTGCCCTCAATATCATTGTTTTTCATCCCCGTGATACTAGGAAGCATGTGTCCAAGTTGAGTTCCAATAAGATGAAACTATGCCGATTTATAAGACGATATGTTGAGCTAAAGGAAAAACTTAAACATAAAAATTAAAGTTATATACCAAGGTCAAACTGACATTAAATTTTGATCGCATGATCTTACCGGCATTGATCGCCATTCCATTGATATACAGATGCATATTCGCAAGTTTAGTCACAATAGGGTTAACCAATCCTGAGATATAAGACAATATGTTGAGCTAAACGTAAAACCTAACCATAAATACATACAGGCATATATCACGTTCAGAGTAAACTTGAACTGTGACCTCATAACCTCATTGCGCTCCATTTTTTATATAAGGAAGCATGTGCCCATGTTTAGTCCTGAGATGTTGAACCAATCCTGAGATATAGGGCATATGTTGAGCTAAGCAAAATAACATAACTGTAAAAGATGTGTGCTATACCAAGGTCACATTTACCTTAGACTTTGACATCATCACCTCAATATCATTTTGCGCCATCCTTTTTTAAAATAAGGAAGCATGCGTCTAAGTTTAGTCCCAATAGGGTGGGCCCATTGGGGATATTAGCTCAACTGTGATTGGATACCGACCAATAGACAAACGGACACACAGATAAACAGACAAACATACACATATGCAGACAGACGGCATAGGTTAACCCATCTATATATTGGCGAAAATCTTAATTTTCGCCAATAACAACGTCACTTTATATTTTGGAATATCTAAATCACATTTATACATCGTAATATGCGGCGCAAGGTTTTGATTTGGGGCCAAGTATAGTAATACCTGCTAACCAAATACACAACACCATTTCACCACAAGCACTTAAACAGCGCTTACCAATAACTGATTGAGTCCGATACGAACACAAGTAATAACTTCCTTACCGATTGCACAGTCTTGTGGACCGTGCTCTTTCAGTTTCAAGGCGTACATGCAGGCAACCTATTCACATTTTTATTAAATATTTGAACCCACATAGCCAAATTCGGAAACATCATTTACCATTTAATAAACAATATGTTGAACTTAGTTTCACTGGAAACTGCACTACTACTACTACTACTACTACTCTACTACTACTACTACTACTACTACTACTACTACTACTACTACTACTACTACTACTACTACTACTACTACCACTACTACTACTACTACTACCACTACCACTACCACTACTACTACTACTACTACTACTACTACTACTACTACTACTACTACTACTACTACTGCAATAACTACTACTACAACAATAACTACTACTACAACAATAACTACTACTACTACTACTACTACTACTACTACTACTACTACTACTACTACTACTACTACTACTACTACTACTACTACTAGTACAACACTAACTACTACTAGTACAACACTAACACTGCTACTACTACTACTACTACTACTACTACTACTACTACTACTACTACTACTACTACTACTACTACTACTACTACTTTCCTTTCTATTTTTTTGAGGAACTCCATTTAAAAGGTTTACAAACTCCCATAAAAATCGGGTGAAATAGCAGGCTTAATTCATAGTATATGAATAACAATACAAACTTAACATATCAAAAACCTACTACTATTACTACTACTAATACTACTACTACTACTACTACTACTACTACTACTACTACTACTACTACTACTACTACTACTACTACTACTACTACTACTACTACTACTAAGCTATGCCAACGCTTTAGCCGTTTTGGGATCGATCGAACCCTGAACCCACTTACTTTCAATTTCCAGAAAACTATACAGAAACGCTGTTGAAACTAATTTGACAATGTGTTGTTGCTGTCTGTTGTTGCTGCGTATGGCAGCACAGGCGTCGAGTCAAATTAGTTGCAAAATATTCAATATGATTTTTTAAAATAGTAAAGACATACAATTCGTACAGCTTGCCAGATTATTATTTGTTTATGGCGGACATAGATATGTTATTCATGACGTATCTGATTATGACGCCAACCTACATCTTACCTAATTGATTATGACGACATATACTTGACTCATATACTAAATTCCTTTATTCATATATGCCACCGAACTAGTATATTTAACTTCTCTGTGAGCCACACCTTGCCAGTCTCACTACATTCATGGTCCTCACGAGGGCTGGTCTATGTGCGCAATTAATCCCGGAATTGGACCAGATGTCCACATCTTTGCGAGTCATAGATCCATACGACGGTGCAAGGCGATGGTGCAAGCTGGAATTTCTCTGCTTGCTGGTAATTTCACGTCTTCGACTTGCAGATGATTCAATCCAAGGATCATTTTTACTATTGACCATCTTCGAATGTGTTGGTCATTCAGCGAACACATGCTCAGTCTGAGCTACTCCTATTAATTCTAACAGATTGGAATTAGTGCCATTTGGACAGCATTCACTAAGAAACGCACATGCGTACTGAGTGGCAGACCAACATGTGAGGCATGCTTACTTCTGTGAGATGGCTTTGAATTAAGCAGTTGGCAATTTATTAAAGAGGGGATAGATTGGTTGACGCATGCCTCTTGCAGCAGATCCAGGCATGCATATTATTCTATCGCATGTACCATACTATCCAATGCGTTGTCAAGCGCGATTGCCACTGATTAGAGAAGTCATCTCTGTGCCAATTGTTATAGAATCGGATCAGTGCAATGGACTAAAAAACAAGAAGAAATATACTGGATTATCCGTGCCATGCTTTTAACCATATGGGGCACGCGCGAGACTCCTGCTTTTGTGCTTGCTTAGCTGCATATCGCAGCTACTACATCTAGATAGACCAGTGGAACATACACACGCTCGAAGATTGTTATCCTGTAGAGTACTAGGCCTATGATGCTTTCTTCGAATATATAGTTTTCCATAATGCATTACACAGTATTTGTGAGCTGTAAAATCCTACCATACTTATTCGCATTCCGCTCGGCTTTGCTCTCTCTCTCCCCCCCCCCACCCCGACAACATCAGTTCTCAGGAGAAAGAATTAGTAAATTGGCTTCATACTAGACTGTTGAACTTCTACTCTAACATTTCACAAACTAGACATGAAGATAGGTATGACTCTGCGATGATTTGCGATTTTTGTTTACCAGTTTTATGCTAGTTTAAGGAAAGTTATCAACATTTTACACATTGACACAAAGTATATTGCTGGCCGAAAGTACACAACCAACTGAAGCAGATGTACTTGAATGAACCATTAACGTGCATCCAATTCATATAACTTCAGTCACCTCATCAACGCGGTGGCCAGTCTTTTATGATCATACTACGAATTAACAGACAACCAACTTTTGTAATTTAATGTAACTTTTTCCTTTTTCATCTATTTACTTTTCTTAATATATGTACCAATTTCCGAATAAATTCATCATATTTGAATTATATTGCGTTATATAAATCTGTTTTAAATCTGTTTTAAATTCCTCATCACTGCTCTTACACGTGGTAAGTTCCAGTACAGTTCAACGCCTAGACTGTATGCTCGTATTTGACTAAAGCAATGCTAGTTAGGGATAACCTAACCTGGCTTACAGTATACACTATTCAACATATTTTTACCAGGTGTAGTTAAACCATTCTCAGCAGATATTATTGCACTACAATTCAAAGTTTAATATCTGCTTAATATAGTTAATGTTGGTGCATGCAGCGACATGTCAAATGTGGCCACTTCGTGTATATTATACATACGCACGTGCTTTTCTTTTTAATTTCAAATTATTGATCAAAGAAGGATTATCTTTATTAAATATTCATTACTCTCGTAATTGTAAACTAATTTCCTAAATTCTATCACATAATTATGTATGCTCGACATAGTGTGGCACACCTGAATGCATAGTGAGCATAGATTGAGGGAGAGAGAGAGACGGAGATATGTGACTCGGCGAATGAAGATGGCATGCTTGATTGTTTAATATACAAAGAGAGAGAGAGAGAGAGAAAGAAAGAGAGAGAGAGAGAGAGAGAGAGAGAGAGAGAGAGAGAGAGAACGAGAGAGAGAGAGAGAGAGAGAGAGAAGCGAGCTGAGAGAATGCTGTTAAATGGGACTCTCTGCAATACGTCTGCTTCGTGTGCGGAATATGGGTCATACATCAAAATATATGCTGGCTAATTGGAAAGAAGCGTATTCAGCAGCCATGGCCACAGGCAGGGCCATCTACTCATCATTTGTAATGACAATTATTAATGTAACGGAGTAACCTACCATTTCTTAATCCCAAACGGAGGATTAATTTTAATTTTTTTTATTTTAATTTTGAAGAATTTTAAACGATTTCCGGAATTTAAGTTCCCTTGGTGGAATAATGGACTAAAATCTAAAGAGAACCTAATACACGATTATGGCTGTCAACAAAAGAGCTTGAGTGACAAAAGTAATCTAATCCATAAAGTTATGACTAACTAGAGTAACTTAAGCCCTAACATTATGAATAAATAACTTGAGTGACAAAAGTAACTTAAGCTACATGATCATTGAAAATAAACTCCAAAGACTTAGATGGTTTTATCGGGAAGCCAAAAGGAATTTTAAAGTTTCAAAATATCATGCTTGAATTTATGATAGAATTATAACCTAATACATGCTAAAACTAAGTTGGAAATCCTTATCCCGGTAGAAACGTAAATGTTGTCAGGATTCAGCTCCTAGATTTTTAACAAACTCACATATTGTGAATGCAAAAATATATGATTTATTTTCGATTTATAGACAAACAAATGTAAATAAATATAATAAATAAACATAACTACTTTCTTTCAATTGGCTTATTTCATTTTCAATTTCACATATTCTAATCTACATAACATAACTGAGACATCAGACAAAGATCAGAACTCTCAAGGTGCCATACAACAGCATAAAGCTAAACTATCATTTCTTGTGTGTGAGTGATGGCATTTCTTCCTGCATAAGAACATCCGGGGGGGGGGGGGAGAAAAACCCCCTAATACACCATACGTTCTCATTTATGACCTACATATAACCAATGTTTGACCTCAATCTGGACATAAACTAAAATCAATTAAAATAATAAGACAAAGCACCCATTTGTGACCTCAAACTGAACAGGACCTAAAAATAATAAAAATAATAAGACAAGTCCCCATTTGTGACCTACATGCAACCAATGTATGACCTTATTCAAGGGATAGACGCTGGCCAAGATCACCCAGTAATGTGAAGTAGATGCGCTAAATAAGAAAAAACTAAGGTTGAATACATTTCCAGAAAATATTCTGAATAAAATATCACAATGAACAAATATAATTCTAGATCTACATAAATAGGTAAAAAAATAACATAATTATATGACAATCAAAGACAATCATTGGTAGCACATCCATACCAATGAATATAAAACCAGGTTATTACTGGTTACTACTATATACGAGGGAATTAGGATCGACTCAAGTGTGTTTATGACTTACACACTCCTGATAAATACATGTCATTGGATACTAAAGTTCACTTTGATATAAAAACAAATGATCCTCCAATTGAAATAGAACACACATGAACTGGTATAACTGGTGTGACCTCAGATTCAATGCTACGAAAGACCATTGCCGTATACATACAGCAATGGTCCAAAGCTACACCGAAGATGAAAAATTAACAGCTCTATTTACTAAATATTTACAGGTGTCTACTTTCCAATGCTAGAAATTTGTCTAAAATCATCAAAGTCCACCACCCAAAGACAGTATCCAATTGGACTGATAACCCAATTTACCTACATAAACCTCTTTTTTGATTGAAAGGACATTTTGCAAACCCTTTTACTGAAAACGCTAAACCATTACCTCACCATTTTATCTCGCATGTGGAGAACACCACACGATCACAACCCAGGCTTCTACATCTGCTAGAGGCACAACAAAACAAGACACAGCATTAAATTGATGGAGTCGCCATCTGTTTCATAACAGAGTATGTGCACCCACGTCAACCCTATGATTGAAATAGAGGACCGGTTAAGGTTGCCTACTATCAATGTCAACGTGGGGACACAGTCAACCCATCTATGGGAACATGTTAACCCATACAAAATCACAAATAAACTCACAAAACAACATAACTGGAAACCTCGGTTACCATGACAACCATACCAGATAAACAACTCAACAACATGCCAACAATGATATGAAAAATATTTCATCATATCCGAAAACAAATGTTCACTTTGATGAATGATTTGGCGGGAAAATGGTTGCTGCCATAGGCCTCAACTCATAACCACCAACTCATTAATCAAACAAACACCCATAATGGATATACACTATAAAAACCAACTATAAAGGTTTACCCTGAAAAATGATTTGATTGGAAATAGTTGCTGCCTTAGGCATCAACCCATAACAGTCAAAACATCGCCAAAGTAGACAGTCCTACATGAAATATTAGCCACATCAGCTATTACCATATCAGAAAGCCGTTGCCGATTCCAAAAGGTGTTACGCCGTTATAGAGCAACACAAATTTAAACCATCCAACGCCATTCTTTACACCAATGTTACGTTAACAGAGAAATAACTCCCAGCAGTGTACACCGTGCATTATTACCATTAACAGAGCTATCTCAGTTCTTGTATGACCTGTTAAATTGATGCGTGTTTCTCTTAAACCTTTAACAATTTAGTAACTATTCTGATGAATATTTGCAAAATAATAAGACTGAAAGATGTTGCTGCCTATGGCAGCAACCAGTTCCCGTCTCATCGGTTTCAAAATACCCAGCAGTTTTTCCTATACCACTATTTTGAATGCATGGTTTTATGGAACTCAGGGGTTTTAGAATTTTAATAAGCCCACCAAGTTAAAGAGCCTCACTCGCCAGCACCAGCTTTGTGAATCATTACATGTATCTCAAATGCACGGCGTCATGTACTACATGAACGACAAGGTTAAACAATGTGTGTCATTGAATAATGAATCAAAATTCAAAATTCAAATACACCCATCCTCAAAGACTGTACGAACCTACATACATGTGAAGACGGCTAATATGTCAACAATAAATGATTTCACCTACCCATTAGAGGGAATTCAGATTCTAGGAACATTTCTAGCCACACATAACACCCGGTGACCGCATCATCTGTTTGCACTTTAATATTAAATACATGCCAATACATCGCACTACCATGTCTAATTTTGTGTGGATGTCGCTGCGTGCGTGCGTGCGTG
>CM067373.1:43702913-43755913 GCA_034401795.1 Chaetoderma sp. LZ-2023a
CTGTAAACTCCTGTTCAAAAATCATAAATGTGCAAGGCACATGGAAGGAAAATTGCCTGCACGTCTGTATTACCATGACTGTACCTCCGAAATGCAAGTGCGCAATTAGACAATGATCACTCCTAAATGTCAGCAAGAAAACTCAAAATATTAAAAATGATGAAGAGAACAAGAGTGAGATTCATTCAAATCGTATGCTCGTCAGTGTGCATGCCAAGGGAATGTACCACTAGAATGACTGGCTCGGTTACCGAACCAGTCATTCTAGTGCTAAATTTTCAAAATATTCCTTTATTGGCCAGCAATTTGACATTTCTTAAGACCACTATCGAGGCAGGTTGGGCCGGTCCCGTCGTGAAAGGGTTAAAAATGTTTGTATTGAATATAAACTTAAATTAAATTATAAAATATGTTTGTATGTTAATGCATAGAATGGAGCTAAAGAGTAGCCAATGCTTTGATGGAGTGGGTGACACTGCATATGCTGCGGCCAATTGAGGTATCCAGTTTATATATATATATATATATATATATATATATATATATATATATATATATATATATATATTAATCAGATGACGTCATAATCAACTGCGTCATAAGTAGATTGATCTCATAATCAATTGCGTCATAAATAACGCGATATAATCTGCCATACAGGCTTAATAGTCCGTCAAGTTGTACGAATTGTATGTCTTCACTCTTTAATAGACATTCAGTGGAATATTTTGAAACTAGTATGGTTTGGCACCGTTGTTGCCATAGGTAACGACAACACCCAGTCAAATCAGTTTCAAAATAGCCAACAGCTTATCTGTATAGTTTTGAGATTCACAGAGTACAAGGATTGTTCGATCACAATTATGTTCTCGATATGGATGCATCAGGAAAGTGACACGACGTTATTATCGTGTTTAGCTTTTACATTTAGTACACGGTTTCTGTTTGTGTTCCCCTTTAAGCAAACCTAGAACTAAATGTAAAAGCTAAACACGATAAGAACGCCATTGACACTTTTTTCTGATTCGTCAATTTCGAGAACATTGGAGATTATACATCACCAAGTTCCACCCTTACGAACGTTAATGTAAACACCAGTTATGCCCCTAATGTAAACAAGATCATATTTCTGTTGTTTTTTTAATTAAATATGTCATTGAAGACCAGATAACGGTACTCGTACTGACCACATATCAAGGTTATTGATAATGGAAAACAATTTATGTTTGGCAGATACTCGATCGGAGCCGCATTTTTCCAGACTCGATAATTTCATGGTCAGTTTTCAGTTTAAGTTTCACGTTTATTACACTCAGGCTACCGTGGCAACATATGAGGGTACATATTTATAACAATTATTATGGCGAGTAAAGTGACAAAATATACAGTGATTATCACGAGGTTAATAAATAAATACTAATTACATTAATAACAGCGCTAATAGACTTGGTGACTTATTTTTTCTTGGCATATAAAAGGTATTTACAATTTCTTTGGAGACCTGGCATGTTGCATATTGAAAGAAGTCCTTTTGTTTGTCTATCGAGTTATTGGTTAGGTAGTAAGAAGGGATTCGTCTTTGTCGTTCAGTGCTAAATTGTGTGCAATGAAAAAGAAAGTGTAATTCGTCACCTATGTAATTACATGCATTACAGATGCGCTCATTTCGATCAATGCCCTCACATCTTTTGGTCTTGATGTCTAGTTGGTGATTTAATGTTCTGAAGTGGCACAGTTTTTCAAATACCTAATCACTCATTATATTATTGTAAAACGGTAATACGCTTGAATTGGAAATTTCCGCTCTACATTTTTCATTGAATTGAGTTTGTAAAGCTATTCTTACCTGGCTAGTGATGTTAGTCATATTTACGTTTTCTGCGTTAATGGCTGTATCAAATCCTGTTATTGTTAATATTTCTTTAACTTTTTCTATCCATTTAAACGTGATATTCGTTGTCTCCGTATACTGTAGGGAGGTATAGTAAAGAATAAACGAAAGCGTTCCATATCCAACGTTTACGATGTCCGCCCAAAATCGAATTAAATTGCACTGTATTATAATATTTAATAAGTATTTACGTAACTCTGTATACATCATAACATTCTGGGTACTCTTCTTCATTTGTAACATAATTTTATAAAATCGTATTTAACAAATTTCTAGCGGTTACGTGTTTTCAAAGCCCCAGATTTCGGGCGTGTATAATATAACTGGTATAACCATAGACTCAAAAGGTGTGCACTGTAAATCTATCGGCCATCGCTCGCTTTAATTGTGTGGATTTTGTCACGAGGGTAGGACTATGTGCGCAATTAACCTCGGTACTGAACCAACTTCACACACATTAGCGAGTTATCTTCTGTGAGAATATCTATGGTTTACGCCAATGAACCTTTCTAGCCTATCCACCCATCATATGATGCCATGTGACATCATAATCAACTAAGTGGCGTGCAGGATGACGCCACAATTAATTATGGCATGAATAACTTGATTTAGTCTGTTTTTAACGCGTAATAGTCCGAGACTTTGTAAGTCTTTAGCATTTAATAAACATGCTGTTGAATATTTTTTTTAACTATACAGGTAAGCTGTTGAACATTTTGAAAACAATTTGACTGGGCGCTGTTGCTGCCATAGGCACCCGGTTAAATTAGTTTTTAAAATACCTGTATAGTTTTCTGGAAATTGATAGTCAGGGTCTTCGGGGGTCGATCGATCCCAACACTGGCGAAGCGTGGGTGGAGATTAGGGAAAGATGGGTGGGGCATAGCTAAAACTAGAAATGGCATGCGCTATGCAGCCTAACCATGTAAGACATTGAACTATTTATGACTAGTTTGACTGGAATCTGCTACTGCATTAAGTATGACATAGCTAACTTCCCCACGAACGCTTACTTGATGACGGACTAAGCGTTGTTTTACGAATTGTATGTCTTTACTATTTAATACACATTATGTTGAATATTTTAAAACTAATTTGACTGGGTGTTGTTGTTGCTGCCGTAATCATCACCTGCATAGTTGTGAGATTCACGGACAACAAGGATCAATTAACCCCAACACGAGCAAAGCGCGGGTGAAACTTAACTAGAGTTAGGCGGGGCATAACTAAAACTGGAGAGGTGCATTGATGTCTTTGACTTGCAAATGAGAATCCACGGACCATTTTTACCATTGCCAATACAGGGATGTTGTTATCGGTAATTCACGGAACACATGCCTATGCTCTTGGTAATCGAGTCCTGCTCAGTTTGAGTTGTTCCTCCATTCTAACAGGCCACAGTTAGTGATATTTTCTCGTCAATCACCAATAGATATTAACAGATTCTGGTCGACAGATTAACAGTTGATACCAGTGAAACTAAATGATATTGCTTTGAATGGATCAATACAATTCTAGCTATGCCCCATTCCCATCTCTAGTTAATCTTCACACACGCTTTACACGTGATGGGATCAAACGATCCTTGTACTCTGTGAATCTCAAAACTATGCTGGTAAACTGTTGGATATTTTGAAACTGATTTGACTGGGGCAACAACAGTGCCAAGTCATATTAGTCTGCTTAACAGGCTAATTCAGGAAATGGGATAGAGTCCAGTTAGTTTTAAAATGGCCAACTGTTTACGTGTAGCCGTGTCTTCCTCTCACTGGGTTGCGAAATGGTTAAGGGAGACCCCACATAAATTGATTCAAATTCACAAGAATATTTATTAAACTATTGAATCGTCTGTATAAGACAACACTGGAAGAAATGTACCCTCCGGAGACATGGATAAGGATCTACACAGATGGATCAGCCAAAGACGCAATTAGGAGCAGAGGTGCCGGACTGCACATACAGTAACCAAACGGACAACATGAGTCAGCTACAATACCGACAGGCAAACACTGCACAAACTACAGAGCTGAAGTGGAAGCACTGGTTCATGCAGTTAATACCATCAGCAGAACAGCAGACCCTATTTCACAGATTGTCTTTTTATCTGATGCCCGCTCCGTCCGTGAGGCTATCACCAAAGGTAAGCTGCCACAACTTGAAGAAGCACTACAAACCATCAAATGATTTCGGATAGCACTACAGTGGATCCCCTCACACTGTGGAGTCCAATGAAATGAGGAAGCAGACAAGATGGCAAAGGTGGGTGCAGAAGAGAATCAGACAGAAAACATGGTTACCCATACAGAGATGAAGACTATCATCAAGTCACTTTATAGAACACCTCAATCAGAAGATACCTACCATCATCTCTCGAGGCCAGAGCAAGTGACCATTTTTCGTCTCAGAGCTGGACACAACAGACTAAACCAACACATGTACAGGCGGTTCCACCTTACGGCATCGCCCGCGTGTCCTTGTGAAGAAGCAGAACAGACCACAGGGCACATACTTCAATGTTGCAATATGTATCAGCTGCTGAGAGAAGAGATCTGGCCTTTTCTTGAAAAGTTGTATGGGCCTGTGGAAGAACTGCAAAAAAACACAGATTTCATCTTGAGAACGGCTCTCCAAGTGTGATACCAGCGATCGAAAAGAAGAAGAAGACAACACTTCAAAATGCTTGTCATTGCCACGAAGCAGAGCTGCTATCGGTGGCAGCGTTCTATATAACTATATATATATATATATATATATATGTCTGTATATAAAACTCCAGCCTCAATGGGCGCACCTGTACAGCAGAGTAGGGTAGGGATTGCCAATTTATTTCATAAAGTTCAATAGTCGAAACTAGGCTTGCAGTCGAATATCAGTGGAGACGTGGGCTAAAGAAATAGAAATAATACGAACCCGGTCCTTTGTTGCTCAATGTTCAAAGGCGTAGATATACGTATAAATTAAACATACACGCACGTGCGCGTGCACACAGCGCGATAACGAAGATGCATGTAGAAACGTGCACAACTAATAGTCCTAGTGAAATGATACATGCATAATGTTAATAAGCAGATGTGTTGACAATACTTGGAGCAGTAGGCCTGCATGTGTATTGTTCTATCAGCTTCGTGCATGCTAGATGCAGGGCATAACACATAATTCATGTGACCTTCACTATTTCAAGAGAGTTGGTGGAGGAGAGCTTATAGGTTCTTCCCAAACATTAGGTGAGTGGTATTTTCAGGCTCGTGTGGAAGCTTCCTGATGAGATCCACATTATTTCACAGCCTTACATAAGAGTTGATGAAATGAGGCGTGTCTTCCAGGGCAGCATGACAAAATTTACATTACACTGCTCAGACTGATCACTGATTGAAGCACGCGCGGTTTTTCTGCAGTATGTTCGTAGTCTTGCTTTGATTGTGGCTCTTGAGACAGCTCAGGTAATATACTCAGCAGAGGCACGTCATGATAGATGGTATCATAAGAGTAACGGGAGTGACAACTTTACACGACATGACATATATGGCCTACTCTAAATAAATTCTAATTTCAGTACTGCATCTATCTGCCCAAGTCGTTATTTCAGGTGTAGCTCTTAGATTAATAGGTTTCTTAAATGACGAGGCAATTTTAATATCTGTTGGCCCACATATTACCTCATGTGACAGCACAACATAATCAGGTATCCCCAGAGTAAGACCTGCAAATCTCTTATTCAAAACAACTAATCTGCTCACAAAAATATGTTCCTTGGTCGTTAGCCTCCGCAATAAATTAAACGGCTGCATATCAACTGCATACACCAATTCTCAATCACTGATTGGTCGCCGGTACTCTATACGCGACAGCCACGCTTTCTCGAGATTCTGTCGTGCATCTTTGCATAATTAATATATTTGCCTTCATGGCCAGGGTCAGTGTCATTGCTACGTATATCACATTGCACAATCGAATTATATATATATATATATATATATATATATATATATATATATATATATATATATATATATATATATATATATATCATGCAATATATTAAAATGCCCTTGTTCCTTGAAGTCCGTCCACAGATCTGAAATAAGTGAAAAAAATATTCCTTTTAGAATTTTAATTACAAATCACATCTAGTATTATACGGCCGGAAATCGTGAATTTCAAATAACTGGACATTTCGTATTTAATTTGACAATTGTAGTTGTGTTAGATATATAAGTAACCAAGTGTGATAAATGTATTATAATTTGCCAACATATTTGATATTCTACTATCGTGTAAGCAATAATCCCTCAGTTTTACAATATGTGTTTTACATTAGTTGTCATGCATTACCTAGCACAAGTAAGACTAATGCAACTCTGCATTGCCAGTTTCTTGACTAACAAGGGCATAATATGGCATACGAATAGTGTAAGACACATGGAAACGCCCACTGAACCAAAATGCACGTGAGAAACATAGAAGAATTGGTGTAGTAACGCGAAGGCGATGGCTGGCAGGTTGTGAGACGCAGATTACCCACAATGTCGGTATGGTGCCAATGGGCACCAGCTGACCGCCGGTACAACTCATTGAAGTCAAACACCGTAATGTGGACAATTTGTTTATACACCAGACACATACGAATTTCCCACTACAATACATGTATAATACATGTTTTACGTACCATCTAACTATATACCAGGAGCATCTTTTTCCAAGCATTCCCTATGACTGTTCCTCAAAGCATTGGCGATGGAAATTAAAACACAGACGTATTTGTAAAAGTAGACTGGCATCCTCTGTTGCAAACAGCGATGTATAGTTAACTTGAATATTACTGTTTTGCATGTTATATATTGGCAGTGGTCCTCTGTGCTGGATTTCTAACCCAGATTTAACTGTAGCCTTCATATGCCGTCTTGTGACGAGAAATGGTTACATTTTAATTGTTATGTACCCACTGATATGTGGCATTGTTAATCATATTGGTAATAGTACAATCTAGTGTCAAAACATTTGAAGCCACAACATCCATCTCTGGAGCCAAATATAGCTGGGATTTAAGTCAAGTCGTCGAAGCTGTCTTTCAACCGCTTGTCTAAAAGCATCGCCATGTTAGAAAAACGGAATTTGTGAAGACACTGGATCGATCCGTCATTCAAGTATCTAGGTCCGGCAATAACATTGAGGAAGACAATATAGTAACGACCTTGTTTCTCGGCTCTAGATTCTACTCTTCTTCCCTTGATGTCTAACCAATGCGTATAACCATCTGGCCATACACACCGTTCTCCGAAAGTAAACCTCATAAATGTACGATTAATGTGCAACCTATGGTCTTGGTAAATTTCTTATTACACTTCCTTTGTCAAGTGTTCGAGTATGGGATAAGCAATGTGTATTGTGTCCGGTGTGCTTTACGTATTGCAGATTCAGTGCGTGCTCTCTCTCTCTCTCTCTCTCTCTCTCTCTCTCACACGCACGCACGCGCGCGCGCGCGCACACACACACACACACACATACCCTGCTCGTGGCCGTCGCTGCCTTCTTCATTCTCCCCTTTCCCATCCCTCTCTTTTGTCCATTCCGCTGCCCCAGTCATCACACCTTCCCTTCTCTTTCCCCCAACACCCTCTTTCCTCTTACCTGGCTCACGTCCCTGTCCCTCACCCCTCCCCTATGCCCCTTTCCATTATCCCCTTTCTCATATCCCTCGGCCCCTTCCCTCCGTCCCTTCACTCTGCCCCAACCCGCTCAGTTACCACCCACGACATCCGTCACGCCACCCCTTCTCCCAGGGCTCCAGATAAGTGCATTTTCGTATTACCGAAAATTACCCTGATACTATCTGGAGAAGAATTATGGCATACTTTTCCTAATACATAGATTAGCCATCTATTCTCAGAATGGATTAATTCAATTGAATATATATATATATATATATATATATATATATATATATATATATATATATATATATATATATATATATATATATATATATATATATATATATATATATATATATACATATAATTTTGATGTATGTCTATTTCTAATGCTGATAGGAAATATTATAATTTAGATATCTACAACAATATGATTGGTTAAATCTACAATATCTATCACACGTAGATAATATATTATACAATTGATTCTATTATGCAGCTGCAAGGATGCTAAATATCTAATAAGCTTTTACCATATGTAAATTAGTACCGCCCTTTGATCGCGAAAGCGTCAATATTTTTTCTATGAGAGAACGATCAATTCAAATATAATTAATATCGCAAACTCATACCCGGAAATCTCCTCAATGACCTTTGCATTATCCAGGTCTTCTTCAAACATTATACATCCTGCCGGATCAAGAATACCTTCACCATGTTCCTGTTGCACATGTTCAAAATCAGCTTTATTAGTGTCGGTTTGAATGCCGGGAGTGTCAATAATGGCATTTACCAATTCATCTGCACTGGTAACTTTCTGTTTCATATTGCAAGACTATTATTTCTCAGCTGTAGAGAAAGCTCCAGTAACTTTCGCCCTCTTGACGTCATTATTCGTATATTTAAACATATATTACGTTCAGACAAAGATAACACGTGGAGGCTGCCTTAACCTTGTAAGTAATATAGACACCTTAGCTCATTTTTAATGTCACGTACTAAGTTTTTCCTTTGGCACCAATATGTGTACCCTCCATTACCTGAATAAGATTGTTGATTAAAACATGCTTGGCAGGCTGAGACTGAGCTTCGGAATAGAGTTCTTTGATCGTGCACCATAAATTCTATTGTCACATTTGTGCGTTCTACTGATGCATACCAGACCACGTCAAAGACCTTACAGGTATCTAATGTTACAATACTCAGCTTCTCCTGGTGGTCTTTGGCTTCATTCGTCCCCTCCGAGAAGATTGCAAACCTATCTGTGAAGCATCAATCCATCTTTGACTGAACACTATCATACTTTGACTTAGTATGACTTATGATTACTTTCTTCAGTATCTTTCCCATGATTGATAGAACAGTGATTACTCTTTATTTCGTTACTTGTTTGCCGTCTTTGTCGATCTTGGGTACTGGAATTATCACTCCCTGCTTCATATCAGGTTGAATATGTCTCATAAAGATGATCTGATGCACTAGACTGGCCAGGTAGCTTGGTAATGATAAAGACAACTGGTCAAATGCCAGCCTCAATACAGGGCTCCATTTCTAGGTATGGCCCACCCATTTATAGCTATGCCCCGCCCATTTCTAGCTTCGCTCGCTCTGTTTCCGTGCTGGAATCGATCGAACACGGAACTCCCTAAATCGTGGTTTCCAGAAAAATATGCAGGAGCGATGTTGAATATTTTGATACCAATTTGACTGGACGCTCAACAGCGCCCAGACAAATTCGAATTAGTTTCAAAATAATCAGCAGAATGGTTTATTATTTATTAAGTGTTAAAAACATACAATTCGTACACATGACCGACTTTTAAAAGTTAATGACGGATATAGCTACGTCATTTATTACACATTGAAGAGTTCCACTACCATAAGAAAAGTATGACACATAGCACAGTGCTGTTATAACACATTTCAGACTTTTATTTTTTACTAGCTTATAAGGTGTACACGAAGTTAGAAATTGGATCTTTGATAATCATTGAATTTATGTGTAATGGGATTTGGATGTGCGTAACATTGTCGTAATCGCATCACTCAGTCTGGTGTGCATTGTATGCGCCTGGATAATAGCATTAGATAATAAGCCGCTTATAGATGACTGAATTAGCGAGTTAGATATTAGGGAAGGCAGAGATAAAAGATACACGTACGCTAGATTGCCAGACATGAAGGTCTCAACAGATAATAAGAAATGAGGTTTTTAAAAAATAATTAAAAGTTTTGCCGAGTCCTTGTTTCAACTGTAGGCATCTATTGATATTTCGGCGCTAATTCACCTTTCCAGAGTATCCATCTATAAAGATGACGCCATATGACATAATCAGCGTAACGTGCAGGATGACATCATAATCATTACATCATAAATGATTTTACTTGGCCCGTCTTTAACTCTTAATAGTCAGACACGTTGCACGAATTGTATGTCTCTACTATTTAATAAATATGTTGTTGAATATTTTGAAACTAATTTGACTGCACGCTGTTGCTGCCAGATTTGCCAAACATTTAAAAACATCATAAACAGATCACCATACTGAAAGACTGACCAACCAACAGCCTGAATAGCAGACAGAGCAACTTATACTAGTTGGGGGTTGCAAATAAAGACCCTGCAAAGATTGCAGAGTCTTGACTTATAATATGCAAACTCTAAATGATAAATGATATGTTTCTGTGGGGTGCAGCAATAGCCGCTTTATACATGCTTGAAACCGACGTTACTTTTTCAAAATTTGATCGTTGAATGCATACATACCGACTAGTTTTATATCAATTCCAGTCCGTAAAGTAAGCAAAGATGTCTATCTACAAATCTAAGCAACATTGATTAATACAATATATTTTTCTGCTAACGACCAACATAACATTTGCTAGTTCGTCGTCAGACAAATCAATAGACTGATTTGCCAGGTGGCTGTGCCGGAGCGACAAACTCGCTCTGAATCGATAAGTCCATGGGGCCTCGCGGCACTAGGGTCATGCGCTCAATGGATGAATCCAATTTGTCGCCCATGTATATAACGTCATAAACAATCATGTCACATGTAGGCTGACGTCGCAATCAACATGCTTAATGAAGGACGTAGCTAGGTCTGACGTGTCAATTAAGAGGCCGTCATGTGTACGAATTGTACGTCTTTACTACTTGATAACCATTCTGCTGACTATTATGAAACTAATTTGACTGGGCGCTGTTGAGATCTCAGTCAAATTAGTTTCAAAATGTTCAACATCCTACCTGTATATCTTTCTGGAAACTTAGATTTAGGGAGTTCAGGGGTCGATCGATTCCAACTCGAGCATGGCGTGGCCTGATCTTAGCTAGAAATGGGATGGGCATAGCTAGAAACGGACGGGGCATAGCGAGAGATGGAGTCCAATATAAACCCGGGCATCCAACCAGTTCATCATTACCAAGCCATCTGGCCAGCCTAATGAATCAGATCACCCTTACGGAACATAGTCCACCTGATGTGAAGCACGGAGTAATAACTTCAGTACTGAACAAAGATAAAGACAGCAAACAAGTAACGACTTATAGAGGACTCACTGTTCTGTCAATCATAGGAAAGATACTGGAGAAAGTAATCCAAACTGGTAACAAATTCAAGCACGATAGTATTCAGTCAAAGATGCAGAAAGGTTTCACGGAAGCTTTTCTTCAGGAATCAGAGCTCTAATCATCTCGGAGCCGATGAGCGAAGCTAAACACAACCACGAACAGCTCAATATGGTAACATTAGATGCATGCCAGGTCTTTGATGTGGTTTGGCATGCATCATTACTACGCAAAGAAACAGGAAAAAGTGATGGTGCACTATCAGAACCGTTTACAATACGCCAGGGGTTTGCCATGGAGGAATTCCATTTGCAATTCACTACAAACTCTTCGTCAACAATCTTATTCAGCTGATGGAGAGCACACATCTAGGGGCCAAAATCGGACACATTAACTCTACCGGAAAGGAAAACCCTAGTAAGTCGCATTTAAAAAGGAGCCAAGGTGTCTATGTTACTGACTCGGCTAAGACAGCCTCCGCTAGTTAACTTTGTCCAAACGTAATATATTTGTTAATTACACAAGCAATGGCGTCAAGAGTTCGAAATGTATTGAAGCTTTCACTACCGCAGACTAATTATACAGTTTGGAAAAAAGAAAGAAGAATTTTTTCAGTGCAAATGAATTGCTAAATGGCATTATTGTATAATTATACAGTTTACAATAGGAAAGAAGAATTATCCAGCGCAAATGAATTGCTAAATGGCATTATTGGCAATTGTAACATTCAAACTGAAACTAGTGAAGCTGATTTTGAACATGTGCAGCAGGAACATTGTGAAGGTATTCTCGATTTAACGGCCTGCCCAATGTTTGAAGAAGATCTGGAAAATGCAGAGGATTTTGAGGAGATTTCTAGGTAAGAGTTTGTAGTATTAGTTATATTTTAATTGATCATTCTCTCACAGAAAAAAATGTATTTGTATAAAATTTGATGCTGATGCGATCAAAGAGAGGTAATAACGTAAATATGATAAAGGATTTTTAGATATCTATCATTCTTACAGCTACAACACCGACTAAATTGTTTAATATATTGTATATGTATGATAGATAGTGTAGATTTAATTACTCCTCTTGTTGTAGATATCTAAATTACAATATTTCCAGTTTGCATAAGTAATAAAGCTACATCAAATTAAAGTATATTCAAATGAAATAAACCAGTCCGAGAATAGATAGCTAATCCATGCATTCGGAGATAGGAATAACCTGTATGATCCTGTGAAGATTCTGATGGTGCTGCTTGCTCGCTGCTGCGTTCCTGGTGACGGCTTGCCTGATGATGTAATGACGCAGACGTGGAAATAGTGTGTGCCGCTCTGAAAACACGAAAACTGGAAACCGGAATCATGGCTGACGTAGCTTTGCTCTTACTGTGGATGCTGTGGCTCTGCTTTGCTCTACTTACCCCCAGTGCTGGATCAACATTTTAGCATTTAAGTATGAAAGGGTTTTTAGCGACTTGACGACGTGACTGGTAAGCTATTTCTATTCACCAAATAGCAAGAACTGCATTCAATTTATTGTTTCTAACAGCAAAAGTTTATAATTTTAAATTATATCTTTGTATTTTTCGTTTGCAAACACTAGATTTTCGTTTCAGTTTTCCACTTTTCTTGTTTAATTAATCACATGGCATTATCCTTATTTATTTTCCTTTCAGTTATTTAGATGTTGGTTTCATTCCTTAATATTTTTTATTTCTGCTTTGCCTTATTTGCGTTTTTAATCCTTTGTTTGCAGAATGCCCTCCATCCACATCGGCCCTTTAAGAGAAATAAAGTGACCCCCTCCCTCCCTCCCATTCGTCCGTATACAACATATAACAATTTCACCCACCAACAACAGCTCATTTGGCAGCAACAGGCAATGCATGCACCCCAGGCAGCATCTTAATTTTTTATTTTTTCAGTTTTAACGTTTACTTAGAGCAACCCTTTGGGAAGCAACGTAACCCGTCTGGGAATACCTCGCAGAGCGAGTCACGGCTCAAATACATCTAGGTGTAAGCGACCAATAAACCAACAACAGAAAATTTAATTTTTCTCCGGTTAATATCTGGGCTATTTTTTGTAATACCAAAATGCGCTTATTTGGGGCTCTCGGAGATGGAGAGACGGTGTCTATGGAGAGGTGTATGAGGGAGAGGGGATGGAGTAGAGTGGATGGAAGGTGTGATTGGTCATGGGGTTGGACGGAAGTCGAGGAAGAAGTGTATAGGTGAGGGAGAGGAGCAGGTAAGGAGCGTGTATGAAGAGGGAGTTCGTGGGATGTGTGTGTGTGTGTGTGTGTGTGTGTGTGTGTGTGTGTGTGTGTGTGTGTGTGTGTGTGTGTGTGTGTGTGTATGTGTGTGTGTGTGTGAGAGAGAGAAACCGGTATAGTGGAGTGGTGAAGGACAGGGAACAGGTAAGGGGCGATTCAGGGAGAGTGAGGTCGTTGAATGTGTGCGTGTGCGTGCGTGTGTCCGTGCGTGTGAGTGTGTATGAGTGTGCGCCCGTGTGCGTGCGTGTGTGCGTGCGTGTGGGTGCGTGCGTGCGTGCGTGCGTGCGTGCGTGTATGAGAGAGAGAGAGGGGTGTGTGTGTTGGGGGATGGAGATCGTGTGTTTGACACGTACACGTATATCTACGTCTTTAAACATTGAACTTATTACTTCTGCTACTTTACCCCACCTCTTGCTATCAGATGATTTCTCCAGTATCGAGCTTTTTTTAGTTGCCGTGTACAGGCTATTCAATACACTAGCCCTGTTTTAGCGGTAGACCATCCTTGTAAGTGCGTAAGTTATGGCGCACATACGTTTGTTCTGTATAATCGAGTTCGGGTCAGTGTGTGCCGCTGTTATTGATTCGATCAGACCTCAGTCAGCTCGATGGAGCGGCAATTACCGAGAAACACTCACAGTTCCTGAAAGGCAAATAGACATTTGAGATGTGTGAAATTAAATGTAATTGCATTGAATGAAGACCTTGTCTAAATGGATCATGAAGCGGGATCGCGGGTTTCTTTATCTCCCTTGCATGAGCCATGCTATTCGATTCGATGCCAAGATCGAGTGTCACAGATTAGTGATTTTAGCGATTAGATCCACCTGTATAACGTATTATCATCTGACTGACGTTATTATATGGTATAAGTTTTGTAAGCTCAAAGTTTTTACCCGACCGTGGCGCCAATATTCTTCTTTTTTCTCTCTATCGCTCCCTCTTACAGTGGCATTGCTACTGCTCTGGTGAAATATAGACGGCACTATAGCATATGGCAGCAACAACTCCTTGTTAAATTAGTTTCAAAATATTCAGCAGACTATTTATTAAATTGTAAATGAGTTGTAAAATTCGGCGTTTCCTGTTCCAATGGTTAAACAAAACTGAATAATGTAAGGCGATATGTCTTAATACAATTGTTAAATGAATATCTAGCAACGCTTATACGGCCATAACAGTAATGGAGGGATGCGATGCGTCTGACCTCATAATCAACTACATCACGTGTTAGCTGACGTCACAAGTAATGACATGAAACTGAAAAGAACTTCATCAGGAAAGTGACCGTATTGTAGTTAATGTGGTGAAATTATAAATTAATTAACATTCTGTTGATTATCTTAAAACTTATTTTATGGGAGATTATACTGCTTATGATCAAATCATTAGCAAGTAGGGTTTATACTACAATGGCATAGACCTGTGCGGTGTGATTCAAATGATAACAGCACTCAATAAAACAACGTAACTCTTCTGGAATAACTAATTAGCATATTTGACGTCGCACTAAAGGGCACATTGGTTTGTTCCAGTGATAACCACATAAACAATGGTATTTCCTGATAACTTTTAATATAGGGTCCATTTATAGCAAAATTCCACCCATGCCTTGCGCGCGTTGGTATCGATTTGTATACTTTGTATCCGGAATCCTAATTTCAAGGGTACTATATGGGTAACATGTTGAATATTTTTAAACTGATTCCACGGGGTGATGTTGCTTCCCACGGCAGCAACAGCGCCCAGACAAATTAGTTTCAAAATATAACTATTCAACAAAATATTATTTAAATAGTAAATCCATCAAATACATACAATTCGTGCACTTGACGGACTATTGCAGCTTCATGACAAAGTATTTTCTGTCAATTACGATTATACCAATAGCCTACATGTGACGTAATTGATTATGACGTCATATGCGTGAGTGACAGGTCGAATTCATCCATTACTATTATGCCTAGAGTATTTGCTTAAACATCAATTGGTACTAACTAAGGCTAAAGCAGCTAATAACGCCATTAAGCCTTTTGCAGCCCCTGACGGCTACACTATCCCATTTTTAAGACTATACTAATGTTTTAAAACTAACTGGACACTATCCCACCGCCGGATTTAACGCTTTACTGGCTGATTTAAGCCAAGAAAATCAAAGTATTTGCCTGTTAAATGTCAAGAGGCGACTATTCTTGACATTTTGCCACTAGAATGATTGGCTCGGTTAACGAGTTATTTGTTTCAGTGGTAAATGTTCAAAAATAGGTTTTTCTTGGCCTCTAAATGGACATTTCTCAAGACGAATTCAGAGGCCGTTTTTGGCTGGCTTTGCCGTGAATAGAATAATCTGTTACATAGTCTCCCCTATGGAGACCAACCAGGAACCAGTAGAGAGACGGTAACCACTCACTATCTTGCATGAAAATAATTTTGCGTGACCTGTCATATCATGATAATAGTAAAGAAATACAATAATATTAGTATGACATCACATCGGAATCTCAATGTGTCACTTTATATCGGTAGAACAGACCCCACGCAAATGTGTTCAAATGCACGGGAATATTTATTAAACTATGGCTTCTTTAGACTTCAACTAATTAGCAAACGCATTAGAAACGGGTAAAATGTGATTATGCTATTAGAAAGCAACAGCTTTCCAGAGCACCAAATACAGCCGCAGCGCCTACATAATATTAGCTCTATAGGGCTAATTTATACACCAGACTTCATATTAGGAGACTGCCAACGAGACTTAGATTTTAATAAAAGAAAATCGCCAAAAAATAAAAGTTTTATCACATTTTATGAGTACAAAATAATTCAAAAATCTTTTACTAACTCTGAAGCCAAAAATATTATTCATACACAACAATCATTCATGCGATGACGACACTCAGGGATTCTCAGGGGAAATTGAATAAAAAATACTTTCCGTGACGAAATTCCGATGTTCGAATTCTTAAATATACAAAAATAGCTTTCATTTTTAATAAGGAAAAATTAGTTACCTTTCCGGGATGTAGAAATTGTTTGAGTGTAGCTTTCGTGACCATCTCGGTCACTTCTTCAGCACTAACTGACGGTCGCTGGCAACGTCACTCTGTCAGTTAGTGCTGAAGAAGTGACCGAGATGGTCACAAAAGCTACACTCAAACAATTTCTACATCCCGGAGAGATAACTAATTTTTCCTTATTATGAATCATCCTGGGATCGGGACCAATTTTCTCGGAGATAGCTTTCATTTTATTTAAATTATTAAAAAAAACATTTTGCGCGCCTTGAACCTTTCTGTCTGTGTTCCAGTTTGCGCCAACATAGTACCAAATGTAAAAGCTAAATACAATAAGAACGTCATTATCACTTTTTCTGATTCATCCTTAGCAAGAACCTTAGAGATATACATCACCAAGTTTCACCATCACACTCGTCAAGGTAAGCACCACCTATGCTCCTAATGTTAACAAGAACATATTCCTGCTGTGTTTTTTATTAAAGATGTCATTGCGTATCAGATAATGGTACTGGTACTGACCAAGTATCAAGGTTTTTGATAATGGAATACAATATTTGTTTGGCAGATACTCGATCGTAGGCGACTCTTGTTCAGACTCGATAATGTCAGGGTGACCGCGAGGGTAGGACGATGCGCGCAATTAACCTCGGTGTTGAACATAATTAACCCACCATTAGCGAGTTATCTGCAGCGAGAATATTTATGTTTGACGTCAATTAATGTCTTTGACTTGCAGATGAGAATCAATACACCGACCATGTTTGCCAATGGCCATCGACAGGGATGTTGTTATTGGTAACTCACGGGGCACATGTCTATGCTCTTTCTAATCGAGGCTTGTTCAGTTTGAGTTGTTCCTCCATTCTCATTTAAACATATTTTGTTGTAATATCTGTACAATGGGATCGGGTACAATCATGGAACCGAGCCAGTCATTCCAGTGTAAATTCTCAAAAATATTCTCTTGGCCCGCAAATGGCATTCAATATGTAAATATTTTGATTGTCGTGACCAAATTTAGATATTAAATTGTTAATTTCTGGGCAAATCTCCAATGCATGACATTTGAATAGGATTCATTTGTATGAATTTGTCTAAATTTTAAATATTCTACTATCATATTTGACTACAACAGAACTAATTACAGGTGCATATTTACAGTAAAATGCTTGTTTAAATTGTATACTTTTAGAGGCTTAAAGTGTTGGTCTAGATGGTCTAGATGGTCTAGATGGAATGAAAGGAAATAATTCCTAGCATAAGATGATTTCATTACGTATAAATTAATATAATTTTATAAGTTGTGAATTTGAATTAGAGACTCTTGCCTCTATTTCAAATTCACAACTAAAAATACGAAATTTATTTATACGAATGAAATCATCATCTGTTAGGATTTAGCTCTTTTCATTCCATCGAGGCACACAATTTAAGGCTGTAACAGTGTACAATTTTAAAACTTATTTTCAAGCATTTTGGTGTGAATATGCACATTCTAGAATTGCTTAAACTGGCCTAAGTTTTAAACGATTTAGATTAATTGCATCAGGTCTAGGTAACCCATAATCAACATTCATTAGTCCCATACAATCTAAAGTTCAAATATATGCTTAATATAACCTATTACTCCAGAGTCATCACTGAACAAAAAATTTCCGGCAGACAAGGTTTAGTGTATTATGTTTAGTGTATTCCATATATATAATGAGAGAGAGAGAGAGAGAGAGAGAGAGAGAGAGAGAGAGAGAGAAAGAGAGAGAGAGAGAGAGAGAGAGAGAGAGAGGGAAAGAGGGAGGGAGAGAAGGTAAGAGGGAGGGATGGAGGGAAAGAGGGAGAGAATGAGGGAGGAAAGGAAATATGGAGGGAGGGAAGGACAGAGGGAGGGAGGGAAGGAAAGAGGGAGGGAGGAATGGAGGAAGGGAGGAAAAGAGGGAGGGAGGGAGGGAGGAAAAGAGGGAGGGAGGGATAGAGGGATGGAGGGAAAGAGGGAGGGAGGGAAAGAGGGAGGGAGGGATGGATGGAGGGAAAGAGGGAGGGAGGGAAGGAGGGAGGGAGGGATGGAGGGAAAGAGGGCCGGAGGGATGGAGGGAAAGAGGGAGGGAGGGATGAAGGGAAAGAGGGAGGGAGGGAAAGAGGGAGGGAGGGATGGAGGGAGGGAGGAAAAGAGGGAGGGAGGGAGGGATGGAGGGAGGGAGGGAGGGAGGAAAAGCGGGAGGGAGGGAGGGAAAGAGGTAGGGATGAAGGGAAAGGGGGAGGGAGGGATAGGGGAGGGAGGAAAAGGGGATGGAGGGAGGGAGGGAAAGGGGGAGGGAGGGAGAGGGGTTGGAAAGCTGGAGAGAGGGAGAGGGGTTGGAAAGGCGGAGAGATAGAGAAGGGTTGGAAAGGGGGAGGGCAAGAGAGGGGTTAGAAAGGGGGGAGGGCGAGAGAGGGGTTGGAAAGGGGGAGGGCGAGAGAGGGGTTGGAAAGGGGGAGGGCGAGAGAGGGAGAGAGAAAGAGGGAGAGGGGTTGGAACGAGGGAGAGAGAGAGGGGTTGGAAAGAGGTAGAGAGAGAGGGGTTGGAAAGAGGGAGAGAGAAGGGGATGGAAAGAGTGAGAGAGGGAGAAAGAGGGGTTTGGAAAGAGAGAGCGAGAGAGAGAGAGGGAGAGAGAGGGAGGGAGGGAGGAGGGAGAGTGTGGTGCAATCTGTAACATACATAAAGGGACATACATGTAACATGTAACCATAATAATATGTGCTGAATAATTTGGAAGCAGTGTACATCAACAGCTGTGGCAACAGGCGAGGCCAGCTACCCATCATTTGTACTGAACATTAGCAGTTTAGCATTCGGTTATTGTAACTGGAACGATGCCTAATGGGATTCAGCATACCTGGAAATATATTCCTAATCAAGGTAGTTAGTATGCTGTAGTTTCCGTTCGTACCACTGTAAATAAGCTATCCGAGGATCAATAAATTAGCCAATAGAGTTTGGCTTATATAGATAAAACCCACCCCACTAGTGCGTTGTACGCCAATGTTCTTTAATTACACTTGAACAATATCCATTGTGTCAATTAATTGTTTGGACTCTTAGAGACAAAACAACTGACGAGCACGCGATTTGACTGAATCTCTCTCTTGTTCTCTTCAGCATTCTAGATATTTTGAGTTTTCTTGCTGATAGTTAGAGGTGATCACCATCAGATTACGCACTTGCCTTGCGGAGGTATAGTCACGGTAATACAGACTTGTAGTTAGTTTTCTTTACATGTGCCTTATACATTGATGCATGCTGGTCCGGATTTTACAGTTACTGAAAACTACTGCCAGCCATTAGACAAAACGGATGTCCAGCACAATGGATTTATTTCCACGTTTTAGCCACGTAAGATGTTGAACATTTTAGAATGAGTGTGATTGGAAGCGGGTACTGCCTTAGGCAATAAAAGCGTCCAGTAAAATTGGTTTCAAAATATTCAAACCCATAAAGAATGCGTTCAACCTTCTAACCATGTAAGACATTGCACTATCTGGGACTAGCTTTACTGGAAGCTGCTACTGAATTAAGTAGTAACAGCTTCCAGTTAAATTACTTTCAAAATATTCAACAGGACAAAGAGTGAGTTATACATACAGTACTTACGTGAAATCACACAATATATTACTTAAAATGATAAAATGGTGACGCCCATGCGCAAATACGCTCACAGTATTAAAAAGCAAATTACGGCGATATAGGTTTAGGACCGTATTTGAAGGTAAAAGATATGGAAATTTTCTGCTGTAATGGCGCAATCCAGTCTATCCATCAATCACATGGCGTGTAGCATGACGTCATATTGAATTACGTCATGAATGGCGCAGTTAAGTTCGTCACGAATGCTTACTTGATGACGGACTAAGCGTTGTTGTACGAATTGTATGTCTTTACTATTTAATAAACATTTGTTGAATATTTTGAAACTAATGTCTTGGTGCACGCAGTCAAATTAGTTTCAAAATATTCAACAACTTATCTGTACAGTTTACTGGAAAGTGAAATTCAGAGAGTGCAGGCATCGATTGATCCCAACACGATCAAAGCGTGGGTGGAGCTTAACTAAAGATTGGCGGATATATGTAAAACTGGATTCCTCCATTAATCAATAAAATGCGAGATTTGAAATGAGATTCGCATCTCTTTAAATCAAATATTGTGTATAATGCCACAAGTTCAAGTACCGACGTGATCTTAGGCCGCATTCTCATGCAGCCACTATTTCGGTAAATACCAGATATATTGGCTAGTGATCCCATTGGACTGGTTCCTGTACCGGAATAACCACGTCATTTATTTCGAAATTTAATTCCTCAAAATCTGCTGTTAATCTTCTGACATATTGTTATTGCTTCCGTATGATAAAGCAACCTTTTCCCTAAAATTGTTACAGGTAGCGTTACCGGCGCCAACATTTTCTCTCACTGTCTGCCAGGTAGCGCTACGGTCACCATTTTATCTCGCTCTCCACCGGGTAGCTACCGTCCAGTCTAGGGACGTGTTCTCACTGGAGAGTTAATCGGTAATAACGCCATATCTCAGTATTGCGGTACGCCTGTTAAGTCTCTGGTGAGAACACGGCCTAGGACTATCTTCCCGCGGTGTGAACGCCAAAAGATATATCTGCTATATATTGAACCTACATAGTACACGAAATAGGTACGGCAATTGATGAATGCAATCTGTCACTGGAGTATATGACCTCAAAACCAGTTACGGCACATTTAGCCTGATGCCACCGTCAAAGACGTAATGGATAACGTTACTAAGTCCGTCATGAACTGTTACATGTTCATGTGTACGAATTGTATGTCATTAATATTTAAAGGTGCATATTCACATCAGAATACCCAAAAGTAAAATTGTTAAAATTGTATTCTCTTAGAGGCTAAAGCCCTGTTCTCACCAGAGACTTATCCCAGAATATCACCATACCTCACTATGGCGGTGCGCCAATTAAGTCTCTAGTGAGAACACGACCTTAGATTGAGTGCCTTGATGTATTGAAACGAAATAAATCTTGAGATATGATGGTTTCATGCGGTATAAAGAAATATAAGATTTTTAATTTGTGAACTTGAATTAGAGAAACGAGTCTCTAATTCAACTTCATAACTAACAAAATTATATTAATTTATACGGAATGAGATCATCGTATGACAAGATTTATTTCATTTCATTACACTTAGGTACATAATTTAAGCTTCTAAAAGAATACAATTTAAGTAACTCAACTTTCCAGCATTCCGGCGTGAAGGTGTAACGTTCCGGTCTGAACGTGTACCTTTAATAACCATATGTTGACCATTTGAAACTATTTTGACTGGACGCTGTTGCTGGGCGGCCCAGTCAAATTAGTTTTAAAATATTAAACATCTTACCTGCATAGTTTTCAGGAAATTGAGATTCATAGAGTACGGGATTCGATCTATCCCAACACTGACAAAGAGTAGGCGGAGTTTAGATAAGAGGGCGGGGTGGGGCATAGCTAGAAATGAATTCAGCCATTATATATGAGGAAATTTGTAGTATAACGTAATTATGATTAAGAAATTATTCACATAGCACGTGACTCGTTCACTCCATGAGATGTGAATGAGTCTTATTGGGTATGTTTCACAATTCTGTAATACCAAATTAATGGACATTTCCAGTTTTAGCATCTCTATCTGAGCTCCACCCACACCTCGTCCGTGTTAGGATCGATAGATCCCTGAACTAACTATCAATACATACAATTCATACAACGTGTCAGACTATTAAGCGTTTAAGACGGACTATTTCTAGTCATTCATGACGTCATGATTATGACGTCATCATACACGTCATGTAGTTGATTATGATGCCAATTGATAGATGGATAAACCTGAAAAGGGCTATTACCTAAATACATCATAGACCTACAATTATTCCTAACATGGTTGAATAAACTTCTGGTGACAGGCCCGAGTGATATCGATCATCAACGCTTGTTCGGCAGTTGTCTATTTATTGTCTATTAGTCACCTACACACCATGTGACACGCGTAGTCCTCCGTTAACGAAGTCGACTCGTAAACCAAACGTCTTCGGTTCAAATGATGTCTCTACTCGATGGCCACCCAAATGCGAAACCCGCTATTGAGAGATTGAGTCTCGTTGTATATGAATTCCCTAGCACGGAAAACTGAGATGTAATTTCTGCCATTTGCCCGAGTACCGTCACATACTGACGTGGCAGTCAGATGCAGGGTGTGTTTGTAATCAATGGATGAATCCAATCAGTAACTAAAGTATATAACATTATAATGAATTACGTCACATACGGCTGACGTCATACACAAAATGCGTACTGAATGACATCTAAAAGTCCATCATGGACCTCGTTAATAGACCGTGAAGTGTACGAATTGTATGTCTCTACAATGTATGCCTTAAAGACGTTAGGTTGAATATTTTGAAACTAATTTTGAGTGTGCGCAGCAACAGGTACGCAGTCGAATTTGTTTCATAATGTGCAACGGCGTACTTGTACAGTTACCTCGAAATTGGAATGCTAGGAATTCAGGGCTGGAAGTATATACATCAATCACAACACGCGCAAAGCATGGGCGGAGCTTAGCTAGAAATGGGTGGCCAGAGATAAAAGTGACTTGATCTATTCTGCTACAAACCAATATTCGGAATTGTGTGCTAGGCGCTCGCTGTATGACGCCATCGCGTGGATCATCACCAACAACTCCAGAACCCAGACAGAATCTGTAATTTAACCTTACTAGCGCTGATATTACATACGCTACTCGGGTGCAATTAGACAGCTTTTAACCAGACCGTTTTCATTAGTAAGCCAGTCATTGTCATTGGCTCTGGTTTCTGATAATTACAGATCTTATAGAAAGCGAGGTTCTTTCTAGAGACATATTAGATTAACAATCGCCCATCCTTTGTGCCTTTTATTATTTATCTCTGTAATACAATACATGCATTAAGACGCTTATAGGGAACTCATTGAGGATGGTTGGTGCTTTGTATTCTACAATTCCGTAACGCTTTCATGGAGAAGTTCACCGAAAGCGGTCACTATATAAGTGGACTTTGGGAACCCGCATTTGAAGGCCATGGGAAAACAATCTTTGAAAATGTGTCACTAGAATGACTGTCTCGGTAACCCATCCAGTCACTTCATCGACATTATTTTAATTTCAATAGCTTGAAACATGCACTAGTCACAAATGGATTTAGTAAGTTCTAACATTCACTATTAGGAATGGATGAATATACTTTGAATCCTAAGGTCCCAAAATCCCAATTTCATGATAACTATACAGCTAACTTGTTGTATATTTTGAAACCAATTTGACTGTGGGCTGTTACTGCATATGGCAACAACAACGCCCAGTAAAATTGGTTTCAAAATATCCAACCGAATTCAACAGTAAAACCATACAATTCGTCGAACTGACGGTCTATTCCAGGTTCATGACGGAGTACTGTCTGCCAAGTATGATTGTGACGCCAACCTATGTGTGACCTAATTGAGTACGCCGTCAATAATAGTGTAGTAGATTGGTTTTTTCAATGAACCTTTCCATTTTTAGCCGTGCCCCGCCCACCACTAGCAAGGCTCCACCCACACCTCGCTCGTGTTGAGCTCGATCGATCCCTGAACTCCCTGACCATCAATATCAATAGCTATCGAATATTTTGGAACTAATTTGACTTGGCGCTGTTGCTGCCTACAGATGAAACAACGGCCAGTCAAATTAGTTTCAAAATATTCAACAGCATGTTTATTAAATAGTAGAGCCATGCAATTCGTACAACGTGTCGGACTATTAAGAGTTAAAGACGGGCCAAATAGAATCATTATGATGTAATGAGTATGGCATCATCCTACACGCTGCTTAGCTGATTAAGACGTCATATGACTTCAGATAATAGATGGATACGCTGGAAAGGTGAATTGCGTGGTAGGTTCGAGAGAGCCGATCGACAAGAAAGTCAGACAGAATCTGTAATTTCGCCGGAGTATCGCTGATATTACAGCCGCTACCCGTGAGCAATTAGCCAGCATTAAACCGGACGGCCGCTTCATTATTGAGCCAGACATTGTTCTGATCTCAGATTTCTAGCAATTGAAAGTCTTTGATCATCAAATGGCTTCACGAACATTATCAATGTGTACAATGATCGTTCTATACCTGTTCTGCTAATGATTCTTATAATGCATACGAGGTTACAAGGTACATCTTGATGTGACTCGTGTTCTATGTATTATTTATATCAGTTTATAAGATAGACTTTAAATGACGTCGATGGACGAGACAGTATACGATTACAGACAGATTGATGTGGGAGTAAGCTGTAGGGCGACTGCACAACTAGTTTACACTAACGCTAATAAATAATTATTTTGCATATTGTCGATGGTAATAGGGTAGACGTATTATCGATAGGATGCATTAGCAATGCAAATTAATAATGCGAATGTTGCGGCGAGAGCGTCTGTCACGTGCACCAAAGGGGATAGATGTAAAAGACATCGGTGTTTATATACTAATCGACATATATATACGATCATTGTGTTACTTTGAATATTATATTATTTAGATGTCAATATCGACCGCTTGCCCAAGTTTTCCCAAATGCATTTATCCATCCCCATAATAATTTTAATATTTAGAAGGAGAGCCTATAATTGCATAATTGCATCCACTGAGAAAAACAAAATAAGAGCAGCAATAAAAACATCGTACTCTCAAGATCAGCACGGGCCTAGTTGGACGATATAAATTATATATACCAGACCTGTATTGGTAAGCTTGTTAGAAAACTGGTTGCTTGGCATCAAAGATCCAACTCAGTATCTTAAGGCCTAGTCGTTCATCGAGATTTCGTTACTAAGTAAGTGAGAAATTGTTGATTAGATGTTGACATATCTTGAAGACAGTTATCTAAGACGTCATATTAGGTAACATATATGATGCTCATATGGGGCACATAATGTTGTTAATTCAACTGGTTCATTATGACGTCAGATACAGTCACGGGATTTTGACTCAGACAGCTATATTGGTTCCTGGAAAAAACTGTAACTGAGTACGATTGACTCTGTGATGGTGGTTGATGTGTGAATACCAGTAGTTACCATTAGAGACCCAATATGAATATATTCTGTTAGTATCGAATCATACAATTTCAAACTAGGCCTGTTCGGTTAATCGATATTTCATCGCTGGTCGATTATTTATATAATCAGGTATTAAATAAAATAATCGAGAAATCGAAAGAAAACCGATTTCATCGAGCAAAAATCGATTATTTGTTTCAATCAGCCATAATTTAGAGATAAGTCTTGCAATACACATAATGCATTGGTGGTTTGATTGCTTTAGCAAGGTGGTTATATAAACATCTATTCCTGAGGTTCAAGCCTGCACCTACCGAGTCATAATCCATGCAGGCGAATGTTTATATAAGTGATTTCTTGATACGCCATTGAGTGGACACATTTGTTTGCAACTGTACATCCCTCCAACGGCTAAAGGCTTACGTGTTGGTGGCCATTTTTCGAGAAAATGTACACAATTTAATTAGTTCTTCATAGTAAATTGAAATTTTCGATGGAAATTTTCATAAATTCTGACGATTGTTTTAGAACTAATTTGACTTAAAACCTAAGGCAGCAACAACTTGCAGTCAAATGATTTTCAAAATATTCGAGTTTTCTAGTTCTGCGAAATATGGAAGCGTCGTAGATAGGCAATACGGGCGAAATCTATATCATAATAAAATTAAAAATAATATGGGCATTTCGCGAAAGAATGCACAAAATTGACTTTGCAGTAAATTCACAAATTTTCATAAATTCTGCTGATTGTTTTGTAACTAATTTGACTTAAGGTTGTTGCTCCACCCGCAATCAAATAACTTTCAAAATATTCAGATTTTCCAATGCTAGAAAATAGTAAAACATGGTAGATAGGCGCTACGGGCGAGCTCTATACAATTAAAGCTTAATCTCTGTAATGGTAGAATTAAATTGGTGCCTTTTTACTGGCTTGAAAATCTGAGTTTCTTAAAACCATTAACAAATGGATATGAGTGAAGGCTTGATTCCAAATTGACTTCACTATACTGGGCGGGGTTGTTCCTTGTGCTTAGCCAATCTGAGGACTGGTTGACATAGCCTGGCCTATTGAGCTTCTTGACGTCTTTTCATAGGCCTACTTAGTTGAGGTACTCTAAACCTGAATAGGAACCAATTTACGAAATTGCGTATTCTGTTATTTTCATAGAGAATCAAGCATTTTTATTCATTCATTCATTCATTCATTCATTCATTCATTCATGCATTCATTCATTCATCTATTTATTAAAATTATTATTATTATTATTATTATTATTAATTTTAAGAAAACTATACTACTCCCCTACACCTCTCACTACGTAGTTGCTACTTCTAAAGTTTCAAGATTAAATAATCGATTATCCGATTAAATCGATTATTTCCCAGACATCATAATCAATTATTTATTTCCATAATCGATCAGCCCTAGTTCAAACAGGTATCTGTTAAAAGCTTGTCAAGCCACATCAGAATGCAATAGAATACATGACATTCTGAGTTGATATGGATGTCAAAATAAGTTTATTAGTATAAAACTATTAGAAATGGGTCAAATCGTTCCAGATGCAACCGAATCAATCCGTTGCATATTGCTCCATGCGAAAATCTTAAGTAAGATCTGATTGGCTAGATAAGTAAGGCCGCCCAATCAGATACCATGTCCCAAGGAGGATAGCAAAGTCGCCAGCATATCTGTATATCAGATGTTGTAATTCGTTTTAGACATAACATTCGACGAGAAGATTCAGTTATTGTTTTTACGCTCGATTATCTATTCTTATTTCTTGTAGATTTAGCCATTTCTATATAGAATTTAATTTGCATTATTTGAAGGTCAGTTGGAGACTGTAACGACTTAAATTTAAATGGGATATATTGATATACAGCATTGCTGAGCGCAGTCTTATTCCAAGCGTCTTTTAATTCATTGAGATATCTTCCATTATTTGAAAGCTATATGTATTTAATAAACTTCTTTCATTAACCAGTACGGCTAGTTTGAGTAATTTCTTCAATAGCTGTGTTGTGGAATCAGTGAGAAATAGGTAACCTATTTCCAGAATCTTCATTCAATCTTCCGACTTTGACTCCAAGCATCGAGTCAACATCCAATCTTAGTAAGTCAGTATCAAAACACAGTAGTCATAGACTAGGAGTTCTAGAACAGTTCCACTTGGGAGGCACCATGGTGCCTGGCTCCACTCCCAACGAGTAAAACAGGTCAGAACAGATGCGATATATATAGGATGTAGGACCCCCCCAACCCCCTCCCTGGTGGGCCCCAGCCTATGGTTAACATTGTCTGAACAATGGTCCCAACGTTCATTTAGAGATATGAGTCTGATGAAGAAATAGTCAATGGTTTATAACATGACCCACATATGGACCCTAAGCAGATGATCTTAATACTGTCTTAGTTCTGCCATTGCCATTGCGGTCAGTGGATAGCGTCTAACCCCTAACTCGACACCTGGTGGGGTTTTTCGAGCGAGCAACTCGTCTACAACTATTGTGAATGATAGGTCAGGAGAAGCTCTCCAGAACTCAAGCGATATATTTGCATAGTCGCCCAGGTCATGTAATGATCTTGCCACCTTTTCCTGCCATGCTGCGCAGCCTACACCATGCATGTAACTCCATAACTCTTCAGGATAACCCATGCTTGAGAATTGATTACCTATACAGTTGCGTTTCTCTAATATGGAATCACCTGGTGGTGGCCTGTTCTAGAACTCCTAATATATAACTACTTAGCTTCTGATAATGCTGCAACAGCAGCTCGTTCGAACACCCATTTAGTGGTATACTGATCACCTGTGATCAACCACACATTACATACTGGGGCGTGATGACGTTGCAGCAACCAAAAAAAAATAAAAAGCTAAAAGAAACTATAAAACTCACGGACCCCACCTGTCCCGGAGAACCCCCACATAATCACTGGCCTCTGGCTGACCTCTCTCTTTCTCTCTCTCTCTGCGGTTTTTTATGTCTTTCCCGTTGCTCCTTCTGGCATTGTACCCCTACACTAGTGCGTACCCTTTGATTTTTTTTAACTGGGTACCATCTAGCTGAGATCTTTTGAGAGATTTGGACCATGGTTTTTTATTAGCAAAACTTGAATTCAGTGATATTATCAATTGAGCCAATGGGAAACCGATAATTAGATTACAAATGATGATATTTATCTTTTATGAACTGCTGTGCAATAATAGCAAACAGATCAATCGGACTGATAACACACTGATAACTACATTTTGAAATTATTGGCAACAGTCTATAATTTATGTAAATATATATAAATGTATATGCTGGCGTTACCAATTGTAATCTGTAGGTATATATTCCCTCTGCTCTGTGACACCAGTGAATAATGAATGCATAGCCGAGATAGCTAATGTGTTATTTTGTTTATATGTCTAATTACACTTAAAAATCGCCGGTTCAAAGTTCAAATCTCGCTATGTATTATTAGTGAAATATTACTCCCAATCACACACTACAGTCATAAAACACCTACAGACGGCAATACTGCTACAAATGATATAGACCTAGCCGATACACATGTGTACAGATTTTTTCCGTAGGATATTCATATCATAGACAACGTATAACATGTTATCAGCTAAATCTAGGTGACTTTGTTTAATGCATACATAGCCGAGATAGCTAAGGCGTTAGATTATATGTTGAATTACACTTAAAATTGCTGGTTCAAATCTCGCTATGTGAGGGTGACCTCCAGGTCAATCACCACTGGAGGTCTATATAGTGGCACCCATGCTCGCCAAGTACCACCAGGTCCAGCGCAATACCACAATCCGTTCTTTTCACAGTCGGCTCTACAACATGAAAGCTGAGATCAGCGTCCAAAGTGTTAACATCCTCAACCTTGTCTAGTGACTGGTCTATCAGGGTGTGGAGGATGAACTTAGAGTCAAGGGAATTTATTGTACCTACGTGAAGGGCTCTATTGGCCCACTAGCAGCAGTTGGGGCTCTGATTGCTCTGTTCACAATGAAGGCTGGCGAGACGGTCCGCAAAATCACCAACAATGCTCTCCATGGAGTTGGAAAGATCTCTAAGGCTATTCCAGCCATCGCCTCTGGGGTAGGTACATTCTTTGGAGTTGCTGGTCCATGGCTCCCATATGTTGCGATAGCACTTGCAGTCATCTGGGATGCTGCACATTTAAGACATGCTATATATATATATATATATATATATATATATATATATATGGCTTCTCTGTATGACCTGGTCAAGTCCTTTTAACTGGCTAGCCTTTGTTGATAAGCTACCCTTTGGTGATGGCACCAGTGCTGCAGAGATTAGACAACAGTGTTCACAGGTATTCGAAGAGGTGTTCATCCATGGGGATCGCTGTCGCATGAACGATGGTCGTCAATCTAGAGTATGCCCGAGCTGTACAGGAAAGGACAAGTGTCGACGTCAGAGATGAAGTCCGAGAGTTCACTCGCAACCTCAGTCATCCTGACTGCCTGTCTTGAAGATCTCTATTACCGGCCCAGTGGCTCTTATCATGAGCTTCACCAGCTGCTTGAGGCTGCACGTCACAAGGGTCATATAGATTCACCTTGGAGATGGTTAGGTGTGTCAGATCTACAGACCTCGTCCACGGCACATTCAGTATGCACACTTCGATGAACCTGTCCCGAACAGAGTCCATCAGGCTGATGTGCTGTTCCTTCCGCATGACCAGGTCTATTCCAGAGGAACATGCAAGACCTACAAGTATGCCCTCACCATCGTCGATGTCGCAAGTAGGTACAAGGCGGCAGTGCCTCTCATGGGTAAATCCGCGGGCAGATGGCTGCCGGGTTCCAGAATATCTATGAGGACCCGCAATATCACCTCCAGTGGCCAGAGTTGCTGCAAGTGGATGAGTTTAAGGAGTTTAGAGGTGAAACTGTGGCCCTCATGCGGAAGCATGGTGTGGCGATTAGGCGAGGCGAGGTGGGACATCACCGTGCCCAGGCTATCATTGAGTGGTGGAACCAGACACTGGCAGAGAGGCTGTTCCCACATCAGTATGTTCAGGAGATGGCTGTCCCGACTGGCGATCATTCCAGAGTATGGGTGAGAGGGTTGCCCATTGTGGTGGAGAGATCCAATGCTGAAGTTACTAGGCTGATAAGACAGAAGCCTGCCAATGCCATTCAGCGATCCTATGTGGCCCAACCGTCGGAACGACTGTCCTCGGAGGATAGACTTCCATCCGACTCCCTGGTTCAGTATTTGTATGAGTCTGGCGAGTTGGTGGGTGGCGACTGACCCCAACTGGTTGATAGATGTACACAAGATTGACAGGTATGTGGATACGGCTGGACAACCTACGTTGTACTGCCTGGCACGCCAGTACAGAGTGCGGTGCAGTCCTAGGCAGCCATTTGTATGAGAGGAGCTCCAGCTTATCCCTACAGAAACCCAGCTACCTCCACCAGGAGTGCTTACGTCGAGTAGACATCCTCCACTGACTGTTGGTTGATGTCGCATGATGCTCATACGAGCAGCTCTTCGACACACATTGGATTTGTGGGACGCATGGTATCCTTGTGACCATAAGCCAGGGTGTGAATACCATTGGGAGCGATCCATCGCTTTGTGTCTGAGGGGCTGAGGCGTGTCTTGTTTTGGTGGACCCCATAGAGGTGGTGACCCTCACTTCGTAGCATGTTCATACCATGGTGAGACCTTTCGTTCGAAGAGGCATTCCTTGTACTGCTCATGGCGAATCTGTCTAACCACAGCCCTGCATACACACTTTGACTTTTTGATTTCCTGCTCACCCGACCACTTGATGGAGTACATCCTCGGGCGCAGACCAACAAACTCCTGGATTGGCAACCCAGCACACTCATCCTTTATCTTGCCAGGACCTTCTTGTTGGCAGTACCGTGCAGCAGGTGTGTTACTGGGTAGTCGCTTGTGTCATAGAGGTCACTCCTCGCAGCCATATCAGTGTATCTATCCTCTGTCTCAACCCCCACCAGGAGGCTGTCGGTGTCTGTGTACAGGAGCTCACAGTTGACACCATATAGTTGCCTCAGCTCATTGTCGTAGAAGTCATACATCAGATGCTTGGATAGGTCGAGAATGTATATTCCTACATAGACAGGGCGGTTCAGCAGCAGGCTCGTCCTGTACACGTGGAGAGCAGCTAGATCATCATCGAACACATTCACCCGGGAGACGATAGGCTTGGCTATTAGGCAGCGCAGCTTGTCCTCCCCGGATGACTGCACTAGCTTGACATCCACTCAATTGCGCATGTTCTCCGTGGTCTTGCCGAAGACAGCGTTATTCATCAGCTTGTAGCGATCCTTCTCAAAGTCACTGTTGACCTTCTTATGGAGCTCTGTGTTGAGTCGGATGTAAGACTCCATCCACGGTGACTGATCGAAGCGTAGAACCCTGTGTATTTTCTTCAACCTCATACACAGGCTAAGGTAGAGCTTCAGGTTATGGTAGTGTAGGACTTAGTGCTCTTTGTCTCTCAGGTTAGGCACGCATTTTCCTGCTGATGTCTCTGGTATCGACTCGCTTAATGCACACTGATACTCTGATAGCCATTCTCCCTTTACTTTCATCCATTCAGGCGCCAGCGGATAGGCATTGTGCATGTCATGCAGCTCTTGTGGGTACTCAAGGTCAACCCCTAAGATGTAGCCTTTTTCATCATCATCAGGATGTTGTTTGACCCTTATGGCTAGCAATGAGTCATCTTTATCCTGTTCTGTAGGAAAGACCCACTCAAAACCCTAGTCGGTATGTGTTGGCTCATTGCCCAGCCATATAGATTGTTAGCATCCAGATACATGATGTGGCGTGTCGGCTGTTGTGGATTATAGCTATGCACACCGTGCATGCCACAGGCCAATGGGTTGTTTGCCTTAGCATAGCGTTTGCTGACCATTGATACAATACACCACCCCTGAGCCCTTTCTCTATGAAGAGACGCATGTCGTAGTCAGTGAGGAGCTCCAGCATCCTTAGAAGTGCATCCCAGCTCAACCCTGGGCTCGTGTATTAGTGTGCTGTGTCCAGACGATACTGCTAGAGGCACGTGATGCGGAAGTTCTCAAAGACATCTGCACGGAGCAGAGTGTATACCCGCAGATAACGGTAATGATAGTCTCCCATGCTCTGGCAGCCGAACTGGGCCAAGACAGCGTGTGCGTGGTTGTAGTCACCGTCAGATATTCCCTCACCAGAGAGCTTACTGTAGAAAGCAGCTTGAGGTGGGAGAGAGGTCTCATTGAAATGGTGCCACCCATCCATGTACCCATGGGGTATACGCCTTTGCAGAGCAGGAGCTCATGCTTGGCAGTGCTAGGTTCATACTGTTTTGTAAGTTGTGGAACTAGCTACCAGTTTGTCAAGTGATGTTGGAAGGAACTGAGCAGAGTCCATGAACCGCAGCCGATGGATGCTTAAGGAGATGTACTTCTCCATATTGTTGGGGATGCAGTTGATCTGTCCCTCTGTTTGGGAGATGGCTTGCATGATGAGGTGAGAATCATACCCACGCAGGTTGTGGAACACGACTGGGATGTTGGTGGTCTTAGGGTTGAGAGGCAGATTTATATTACACACATTGTGTGCTGCTCCCTGGTAGAGACCAATGATGTGGCAGTGATCTCTGACACTATCTCTGACTCCATCGCTCGAAGAGCTAGCTAATGGTCTGTCGCATGCATAGCAACTCACTGCGGTTTTATGAGCTCGCCAGTCCTCTCTAGTCATCCCCATTGGCTTATGGCGGGCGAGCATGGTCGTTATCTTCTCCTCTTCCCATACCAATCGATCCAGGAAATGCTTAACTGCATCTTCTCCTCGATACAGAACTGGTGGTTCACTGACACCATCACAGCGGACCACAATGTATGAGAACCCACAGATCTCATGGTGTTGCGTTTTCTGTGTGCTGCTCTGAGCCGGATTCGCCTCTGGCCCCTCAATCTTGGATGTTAGGTCTTCAAAGTCGGCATAGATGATGAATGGCACCGTGAGTTGCTTGTGGTAGTTGGTGTACTGTAGAGTCTGCCTGTCCTCTGTAGGCATTCTTATACACAGTGGTCTGTCACTGATACCACGGCACTCCGGTGTGTGCTTGATGAGAAGGTCTTCGCGAGCATAACAGTGGAGACACTGCTCGCAGAAGTGCTTTCTCTCATTACACCGACTCTGATCATGGAGCAGATGATTCAGGTCCTTAATCCAGGTATGGTGTTGCTTGCCACCCTTCTCAATAAACAGCAGATTTGTCCTCGGAATGTCTGGATCGGCCTCAATCAGCTGCAATGGGTATACACCCTTGTCATGCCTGAACACATTAATGGCCAAGCCATTCTGTCGCTCAACACGCTTATGCTGGTGGAGAGGGGTTGGAGAGTCTACACCGCTGAAGTCAAAGGTATCCCAGTGACCTAAATACTTCGATGCCCACTGGGGAGTACTGTCTGCAGGATAAGCAGCAGCCAAGAGAGACCAGTGAAGACAGTGGTCATCATTGTCCTGTACATTAACCATGGCATTTTTTTGCTTAATCAAAGCGGGGAGAACCAATCACGTAGTGGTTGATATCTGGTGATGTTGAGGTACAATGCATTAACCTGGTCGACTGCCCAGCCAGACCCCTCGCGGTGTGGTTCACAAGGCCTTGCAGCACCTTGGCTTTGGCCTCCTTCACAGCTTCGCTAATACCGCTTGCCTTCATAATGACTTGCTGCTTAGACCAGAACAGGGGATCTGTGGTGACCTCTGTCCCGTCATTCTTCTCCTTGTGGAGGGTGATCTTGAGAGAAAGGCAGAACCTCACCCCCTTCAGGTCGATGACCTCTTCCACCAACTTCCTCTCGACCGTGTCCAGGTTTTTTATCCAGGAAAGCTGTTGGATCATTTTCCCCATGTCCAGGAAGTTCCCATCCCAGCAGATAGCTCTTGATTGCATGTGGGACGTTCACAAATCCTGGGGGTATGTCCCTCATTTTTTGGATTATAACTTCAAGAAAACTGTCGAGCTCCTCATCTGTGAACTTGGGTGGGTTTTCTAGCTTTGGGTTGGGTGGTTTCACAGAAGTCGGTGGCAGCTTCCTGCGTGGATCTGGGGTTGGCATTCGGAAGTGGGCCGTAGTGTCCTACGTGGTGTTGGGGTGGGTGGTAGCTTCCTACGCGGTGTTAGCTTCTCGGAAGCGGTTGGCAGCTTCCTGTGTGGGGCTGGTGTGGCTTCTCGTAAGTGGTTGGCAGCTTCCTGCGTGGGACTGGGGTTGGCTTCTCAGGAACGAAAGCTACTAGGGTCTCGACATAAGTGGTATGGATAATAAGTCCATGCTGCAACAATCTCGCAAAATTTATAAGCGCTTCATCAATGTCCATAGCAGATATTTACATATACAGTTACGTTTCTCTAATATGGGGATTTTGATGGTATCAACATTTACTAATAGTGGATTTGTAGTGGAACTTTTGTACTTTCCTGGCGTGAATAAGCTTATGATGTCGTAGGTTTAAATGGAAGTTTTCTGCCTGCCTGGCATGGTCTGAACATTAGCTGGGGGCCCACCGGGGGTTGGGGTGGACCCTACATTGTAAAACACATTGCAGCCAATATATATATATGGTGCCTCTGTTCCTCCTTCCTCTGGAACATGCAAATCCGCCATCCGCATCTGTCACCGAGTAAAACAGTCTAGCAACAGTATGTCGCCTACATTATATATATAGAAGCAAAGAAGTTTAGCAACACTGAGAATATTACTGTATAAATGTTATTTAACAAAAACAATAAATTGATTGAAATATATTATTAAATTGATAGGTCATTTTCCAATTTGAACAACAGTCTCTTGTTACTGTAATGCTAGAATCGCGCCTTTAACACGGCATCATTCAACGGAAGGGTCCAATTTAAATAATGACACTGAGCTGTCAATACCGGTTGTGACCTCCGCGTGCATTAACCACCGCCGTACATCGCTTTCTCATGCTTCGAATTAAGCACCTGATGTCATCAAGAGGAATCGCATCCCATTCCTGGAGCAGTACAGCTCCCAGCTCCCGCACATTGTGAAGATGTGGATGATTCTCATGCACCATACGGCCAAGAATGTCCCACATGTGTTCGATAGGAGACAGGTCCTGTGATCGCGCTGGCCAGTCCAACACCGGAACGTTGTTAGCCTCAAGGAAATCACTGGTGACCCTAGCTGAATGAGGACGGGCGTTGTCTTGCTGGAACATAAAGTCTGCATGATGCTGCATAAAAGGGATGACAACAGGGCGACAACTTCTTCACAGTAATGTTGAGCCGTTAAATTTCTGCGAATCAGAATAAGATCTGCTTTGCCATTTTCATGGATTCCATCCCACACCATGACACTGCCGTCACTGAACCTGTCGTTCTGAATGATGTTGGCTGCATTATACCGTTCTCCTAAACGTCACCAAACCCATTGCCTACCATCCGCCACATCCACGCAAAACCTCGACTCATCACTGAACAAAACGTGGCTCCATTGTTGAGCACGCCATCGCTGATGAGTTCTTGCCCATGCAAACCGATTCTCGATGTGATGCTCTGTAAGCAGAACGGCAACAAGTGGACGACGGGCATGCAGTCCAGCATCATGGAGTCTGTTTCGCACAGTTTGTGCATGCACTGTAGTGCCGGTAGCATTGTGCAAATTACGGGACTGCTGCGGCGCAGGCTCAAACCTGTGACGTCGTGATGACGTCAGTAAGTAACGGTCTTCTCGTGGTGTTGTTGCTATCGGTCTGCCAGATCGTGGTCGGTCATTAACATGTCCAGTTTCCTGCTCATGTTGGCGGAGACGGGAAATGGTTGAGGCGTGAACATTAAAATGTCGAGCCACAGCGCGAATGCTCTGCCCAGTTGCGAGTCTTCCCATTGCTTCATGGCGCTGATTTTCGGGTAGCCCTGGGCGGCGCCCCAAGTTCGGTAGGGTAAACTTTTAAGCGTTTTCTGTTAACGTTCGTTATCTGCTTTTGCAATATGGTGAATTTTTGCCTTCGCTACCCGCCAATGTGGGCCAGTGCATGAAAAATGCATTTTCACATGCAGTAAGCGTACGGCCGAGAAATACTAGAAATGATTTGCATGTATATATATTGCTTCTGTTCTGACCTGTTTTACTCGGTGGTAGTTACGGATCGTGGATTGTTTTATAGTTACCACCGAGTAAAACAGTCTAGCAACGGTATGCCGCCTACATTATATATATATATATATATATTTCGCCTCTGTTCTGACCTGTCTTTATAGGTCGGAGTGGAGCCAGGTACCATGGTGCCTCCCAAGTTGGAACTGTTCTAGAACACCTACTATATGACTACTAAACACACATATCCATATAAGACACGAAATTATGCAATATGTATGTATATATATATATTCAATATGGGTTGCAATCTGATCATATAGAGCAAAGGTTCTTGAGTACAGATGTACATTTGTCGACTATTTTATCTCTCACTTAACGGTCTAATTGATATTTACACTATAAAAAGAACGTCAACAAAATTGACGAATTCAATTTTAGCTATGCCGCAGCCATCTCTAACTAAGCTCCGTCCACGATCTGCCCGTGTTGGGATCGAACCCTGAACTCTCAATGAATCTCAATTTCCAAAAAAATATACAGGTAAACTGTTGATTATTTTGAAATTAATTTGACGTTGGCAGAATCAGCGCCTAGTTAACTTAGGTTCAAATTATTCAACAGAATGTTTATTAAATAAAAATACGTTCAAGGCATCTTGACTGGCTTAGCTGCGTCAATCGTTACATATTTTATTGCCACGTCAGCATACATGTGACGTAACTGATTATGTCGTCAAATGGATGATCGACATAATGGATTACGCAGTAGCACATGGACTGGTTACTAATCCCATTTTATATGCGGTGCTCTACTGATAGATTAAGGCACATAGAATCCTTATCAACCGGTTGTTTATTTTGTTGAATAGCAAATCATAACAGCATAGATAATATACTCCGAAATATTTCAACATTTAGCCATTAAACACTAAATTTCTTTCTTTGACAAACATATCATGCATAGTATATTTGTGACATGTTGTATCACCTGCATGCATATACTAAGATTACATGATCATTTCTTTAAAAAGAAATGCTGGACAATTTGCAATGCCCAATATAGTATTCTTATTCTAGCAAATGATTCTGAGTAGTATTTATATCGCAATTATGTTGTTATTCAAATTTCAGATTTCCATACAGAATACAGTGTGCAATGTGTGCCCCACACCAATCCCCTGACGGTTGTCTAAACATAAAAGATTTAATGAATGATTTCATGTTTACTTCATAAACATTAATGGATTCTGGTCTGATTTTAGTAGCTTTATGGATGTTAATGTCCCAAGGATTTTTTTGTTTTTATTTTATGACTAAATGTATCACGTCAATACTAAGGTGTAATGGTATCTAGACAGAAGACGCGATGTCTAGTAGCAATTGTTTTGGAGGTTTAACCTCGTGTGAACCAATATATTGCTATGTTGAAGAAGTGATGCAATGGGAAGCTTCAGATGTATCATTATATTTCCTTGGACACTTGGTAATACATCATGCAAGATATCCTCTAATTTACAATTCTATTCTGGCTGTTTGAATGCATATTTCCCGACCTGGAGATATGATGGACCTTTCCAAGTTTATCCATCATTCATATGACGTCATAATCAACTGTGATGTGTGTAGGATGGCGTCATAATTGTCTGAACGTGTCGAACTATTAAGCGTTAAAGACGGACTATTCGAATCATTCATGATGTCATGACTATGACATCATCCTACACGCCACATAGTTGATTATGACATCATAAGAATGATGAATAAACTTGGAAATGTCCATCATAATTATAACAACATATTTGCGATATGAATAATTTAACAGCTTAACTGAATAGTTTCTGAAAGTTGATAGCTAGGGAATTCAGATATCGATCACAACACGAGCGAGGTATGTGTGGCGCTTTGCTAGTGACGGGTGGAGCATAGGTAAAATTGGAAAGGTTCATTTCATTTTCAGGTATCGAAAGCAACGTTAACCAATGGCTGCGTATCTCAAAATAACCAAGTATGATCCGAATAACCCTCTATATCAGCATCATGTTTCCTCTGATGGTCATGTATGTGCTTGTTGTACCACACGCAACTAATTTTACAAATGCGTGCATTATGTATAATGGCATAGCTATGTTCATTCTACTAAAGGAGCCTTGTTGTGGTACAGGATATGCCAATTAATCCTCATGGATAGATAAATACAGATAGAAGTAGAAAGTATATAACTTTGTTAATGGGTCATGTCAAATTTCTTCATTATGTGTATATTTAAAAGGTATACCAGCAAATGGCTATTAGGCATACCTCTGAGCTAAATCATTTGTCTTTCAAGGTGGATTGTTTAAGATCCCGAGGAGTTCTTATTGATAGCATTCCTATTTTCAATTCAATCTATATAAAACAGAGATAATGATTTCACTTATCCTCAATTGCCATTTGTGTTTTAATTTGATATATTCCTGCCATGGGCGATTTTATCAGCATGTTTCATCATACAACAACAGCTAGATTGTATAAGCGTATAAAATTGGTTTTCTGAATAATATGGTAACACATCATGTTGGGCAGATATATCACCAGCCATAATGTTAGGACTTTATGTACATGATAAACCATTATATAAAACATCTGTAAATGTCAGGAACACATTTTTATATCCATGATCTCCAACGGACAGACAATGGCACGTGCTGGATCATGCGAGATTAATGCGGCCAATATTGATATCTAGGAAATTGATATGTGATCAATGCACCAATAAAATAGCAACCATGTTTTATTTCCTCAACACTAATATATTGGTTATTTCGGTAAGCTTCCATAAACTCTCCATTCCCACTAAAAGATGATTGTTATCAAGAGAGCAATTCCGACGCACTTCACGAAATGGATTATCTGGACGTCAGTGAAACAAGCGTGTAACATTATGGTCTAATGCCTCGAACAGTCAATTACTTTGCAATGCTTCTTGATTTATTCACACTGGGAGTTACTTGAGGTATCAGACTACTGATATGCTGGATGGGGTAAATGGACTCCTTTAGGACAATTTATCTTCTTTTATCTGATCATTTGGAATGGGTGTGTTACAAATCTTGAATACGTAATGAATGCGAACTGGAATATAAGTGTGCAAGCGTATTCGCTGGCAATCTGTGGTTGAAACATGGATGAAGGATGATTGATGTAAGTAAGTAAGCTGGGGAACACAATTCCGTTCAACAGCAAACTACTCTTCGTTCTTACTCTGTCGCATGCTTGCATTTTTTGACAGATAACGGGAATGTTTCAGGTGGTTAACTTGGGTTTCTTGTTCAGATTATGAAATGAGTATTCACGAAAACAATAAAATTCGAATGTGAGCCATCTCAGAGGGATGTTTAATCGACGCTCCTGCTTAAATATTGTATGCCGATTTTCTCAATTGTGTTAAAATGCATCATGATCAGAGATGACTATTGCGCACCATAGAAGGAGAAAGATAAATAACGAATTAACTATGCATATTTTGAAGGGCAAGTGTTTGCTGTATTGATCCCAGTGTATTCAACATCATATTGTGTATGGTTGCCTTTTAGCTGAATGGTCTGTACTTTAGGTACCTTAGAAGTACTATGAATTAATCATTGCAGTGGAAATAAGCCTGGTCGAAAGATATGTACAAATGTATATGTTAGTGATTCTAATAGTTGTAGGCTATGTTATAGATTGTCGTTGGAAAAGAAAACAGCATCGCACTGTCATCAGCATAATGATCGTGTATATCATCAAATCAAATCAACAAAGGCAAGATTGTGCTATCCATTAGCTGCACAAGCAATATATGGACTATGTTGATGACAAACCTTAAAAATGTAAGATACTTAAATGGCCAGGCAACACATTTGCAGTCACATTACTTAACCATTTGATCCCGGGAGACCAAGTTCAAAAGCTCATTTACAATTTAATACATATCTGTTGATTACTTTGGAACTTTTCCTATTAAATTAATTTCAAAATTTTCAAGAGCAGACCTCAAAAGTTACCTTGAATTTGCGATTCAGTAAACTCAGGATTTGAAGAGTTAACAATCTAGCTGAAATACAAATGAGACATGATGGCTACGAACATGCATACTGTGGAATTATGCTTAATGGAAATGCTGTTATTTAACATGTACGCCAGTCACGATTTACAGCGTTCTCATCATTTTGGCTGGATGGGTTTTCGTTTAAAACAGTCCATGCCAGAGATCGGATGATGGGTGTGCTGGTTTTGGGATATTGAAGGCATCATCTGGTGACAATGCCTCAAAGCATCGCATCAAATTATTCAACATTATGTTTATTAAATAGTAAAGGCATACAATTCGTACAACAACGCTTAGTCCATCATCAATTAAACGTTCGAGACAAACTTGTCTACGTTATGTTATTCATGACGTCATTGATTATGGCATCCCAGACGGCACGTAGTTGATTATGTGGTTAAAATGGATTCCTCCATTATATGTCATTCTGCGGATGTGTGTGATGCCAAGCAACTACAGATACAATGCATTCTTCTGAAATAACGTATGTCATGTTATATAATTTGAAGATAAATTGACTGGAAGCAGGTGATGCCTATGCTGGTGCCGATGACATTGAAATTAGTTTTAATGTAGTTAAAGGCTTAGATGTACAGATATTTTCCCCATTGCACCAAACTAAAGCGAAAGCTATATGAGTTCATGTATGGACCAAACCACTCACTGTATGTTTTTTATGATGAGACATGCTGAATATAACAATTGTCGAAATCATGACGACGACGACGACGACGACGACGATGATGATGATGGTGATGATGATTATAACGTCAAAAAGTAGTGATAAGAAAGAAAACAATTACAATTAGCACGCAAGGCAGCAACAATTTCCAGTCAAATTAGTTCCAAAATATTTAACAAATTGAGTTTTACTTAATAAAATAATGCAATGCATGGGCACTTGCATGACATCATACACTATCAATTAAGGAGGAAAATAGTCGTAATCACTCTTCAACATTTACACGATATTACAAAGCAGATAATTCTGATACAGATAAGGGATCGCGACAGGATATGAATGATATGGAATTGGTAAACCATAATCTGTTTGTACAACGCAACATTTGAGATGAGATTAGCATCGCTTTAAATCAAATTTATCTAGTTTTACTATTTATTTGTAATAATAGTGCTTATAATATTATGTCTATTATGATTAGTAGTATCATTTTGATACAAAGTGTTTTAAATAAAAAGCAACAATTAAAGGATCTCGTGAATAATGTTAGCATACAGTATGTCACCCAACTACAGCACGCGTTAGATAATGCAACAATGAAAATGGCGTGAGTCCGCCGCCAAAATCATATGGTCCATCACAACACTGTATGAATTGTGTGCCGTTGAAGAATTTACAATTCAATAAACATTTGGTTGAACATTTTGAAACTAATTTCACTGGGCGCTGTTGCTGTCATAGGCAGCCACAACAACCAATCAAAAATAATTTCAAAATATTCAACAACTTACCTCGAAATTTACATTCTACAAATTCAAGTTTGAATATTTTAATCGATGCCAAAACGTGTTAAATATCTTGAGATATGCGTGTTTTGGCTAAAAATGAATCTCTGTGTGGTAATCATATGTGAGCTTAAAAGTTGAAATCTGCGTGTTGTTCTCTTAGGGAAGAATATTTATTTAAAGGGATGCTAATCTCATCTCAAATGTTGCATTATTGCATCGATAGATTATTGTCTATACATGCCATATCATTCATATCCTGTCACATTCCCTTATCTGTATCACAATTATCTGCTTTGTAATATTGCGTAAACGTTGGACAGTGATTGCCGCCATCTTGTCTCCAATGGTGACAGTGTGTGATGTCATGTAAGTGTCAATGTATTACATTCTTTATTATGTAATACTCATCTTGTTAAATATTTTAGAAACTAATTTGACTGGAGGTTGTTCCCGCCTAAGGCAGCAACAACTTTCAGTCAAATTGGTTTCAAAATATTCGACAGTTTACCAGTATGGTAGTTTCTACATTACATTGTCAAACTATAGATGGCACCTATCTGACTGAGCGTATAGACCGAGGCAGGCACACCAGGTTTTTTTCTAATTGGTTGAAAAGTAATTCATGACAGCCATCATAGGGTGTAAACACGCACCAACATTTACCTAATAAAGCCGGAATATCGTGGTTTAGCCACGTGATAAAAAGCTTCAAATTACTGCTTATTTTATGAGTGGCATATTTGAGCTCCTGCATAGCTATCAATAGATAAGGTTAGTTATCCTTTAAGATATACAGTACACTGTAGATAATAATTTTCTTCTTCGCAGGTAAGATTTCTGAAAGACTTATTTCATTCAGGCAATGTGGCTGAATTAATTACGCCTCCAAGACCTCCGAGAAGTCTTTGAGTCTCAACATCATGGTAAATACATTGTGAAACTCATTTCATATAGCCAACAGCAGCTCTTAGACAAATTAATTTCAGAATATTTAAAAGACAATGTATTAAATTGTATAAAATCGCTGTCGCTTGGGTTTCAAAGCGCTGAGCATTTTCATTTTACTGATGCAATATTTTTAATTTCAGAATCTTCAGAAGCATTAGGTAGAATCGACTATTAAAACGTGGGAAATTCGGTTGCATAACAGTTCAAATCCAAAATGAATTTACAAATGTTATGTCATGAGTTTTATTTGCAGTAAGGCTGGATTATAACTCATGTGTTCGTGTATGCATGCGTAGTAATAACTGGTATATGATGATTATGTCGAGGTTATAGAATCAATGTCAATATTTAATATGGACCTATCATACATTTTACCACTATTTCAACAAGCCTAGCGAAATTTCACAGACATAAAGCAGTCTCTATTGAGCGAGTCTGTTCATCTGCAGACACAATCTTCTACAACGAATTACCGAGCAGGCGCATTTTTCGATCAAAGACGGATGCTTTCAGGAGAGCAATAACTGTGCTATTCGCAATATATATTGGAAGATAAATTATTTGAAAACAGGAAAAATATTAGAGTAACCTGATGATCCAATGCCAGATCATGTGATTATTTTGCAATGCTGCTTGATTTACTCATAAATGTCCCTGATAACGCAGATTACTGGGCCAGTACTGGGTCAATACCAGGCCGCATTGGCCAGGGGCTGGACCAATATTGGTCCAGTAACCCGCATTATCATGAATGTTACTGATCTCCTCAGAGATTCGGCTAATCTCCTGCTGGATGCATCACAGGAATCCTTTAAGACAATACAAACGTCTTGTCTGATCATTTAGATCTGATCTGTTATATATCCTGATTACATAATGAAGTTAGACGGGAGTGTGAATAAACATGCTGCTCGTCTGTTGTTTAGCCTTACTTAAAGGCTATCTATGTGGACTGAGTAAACAAGTAAGTTCGTTCCCTCAGTACCAAATAAGTCTATCGATGGCATGAAGTCAGTTTATCTGGCATAAATAACAATATCCCTTAGTTGAGAATCCATAACCCTGCAATGTACGATTATTGTATTCTGCGGCTGTAGTAGTAGAAAACCCCTACAGCTACAATCAGTTCGGCATTGCGTTTGCCCACTGTGTCTTGTCCTCAGCCAGAGTCCTTAGATTCCTCAGGTCCATTCTTCACTTGAGTGTATCTAGTCCTGCTTTCTTAAGGTCACCTCGTAGCACGCTTATCAGATTTATGCAATGGTTTCCTCTCCTGGCTCTGTATTTGCTGGCTCCTGGTTGGGCGAATTACAAGGCTCTCTGTGCTGGTGTGTCTTCTGGCATCCTTAGCACATGGCCGAACACAGAGCACCTTTGCTGGGCGACCTTTACAGCCATTGCCGATGTATTACACATCTTGTATAGTGCATCTTTGGAAATTATGCTGTCGGACCATTGGTGTCCAGTGAAGGTGCAAAGGAGTTTGCGGTGGCAGGCATCGAGTATGTTTAGAGCTGCCCAGCTGTTACAGTTATACAGCATCAAGGATACGCAGTTTCATTGTATAAACATAGCCGCTTTATCAAGGTCATCTTTGATCTACGAATCCATAGCTTCCAGAAGGACTGGAAAGCTATGTTCCCTATGATGCAGCGTGCCGCAATGAAAGCAGTACTGCAAAGCATTGAGCCCAGGATTTTACTTTTCCGCCGCTGTGGAATGGATCATCATTTTCTTTAGTTTCATGCTTTGTAGATAGGTATAAGTGGGTGAACTCCGTTTTGGATTCGTTCATAAAGAGGGCCTCAATTTTTCGTCAAGGTCATTCTTTTCGAAGTCAATAAAATCCACATTGTCGACATACTCCATCTCTAGCGGCATGCCCAGTATTGACACCGGGGTGTTGGTCTTGTCGAATTTTCCCGCACGGATATCAATGCAGTGGCCAGATAACACGTAAAAAGCACAGGGGAGAGACCATCTCCTTGTGGGGAGCCGATTGATGTCTCAAACTCTACAGACTACACTGACTTGACTCGTACTCTCAGTTTGGTGGCTGCAGGCAGTAGTCTTACTAGTCGTAGCTCATCTTCATTGCAACTGGCCTGGCGTAGTACATGTAGGATGGTTGAGCGTTTAATTGTGTCAAAGGCTCGTGAAATGTCAATGCCCATTTTGTGGAGATCCCAGTGTTTGGCCATGACTACCGACATAAGCATGCATTGAGCCCATGCAATGTCTGGCCAGCTGCGTCCACGTTTGAAGCCACTATGACATGATCCGGTAAAGTCATCGAGCTTGTCTTGGATGTGGCATGAAGTAGCATTGGATAATATTTTCCGTATGCTGTTAAGGCGCACAATGGGCTACAGATTGGATGGGGGTGGGGTGATGGGCCGTGTGACCTTTGGGCTTGGGTAGCGCGATAAGGGTGCCTTGGCCTACAGCGTCAATGGGAAGGTGATGCATAAAAGTTGAATTGATTAGGTGCGTGATCGGTTTTGAGATAATGTCACTTGCTTCTTTCTTCTTCTTTCTTCTTTTCGATCGCTGGTATCACACTTGGAGAGCCGTTCTCAAGATGAAATCTGTGGTTTTCTGCAGTTCTTCCACAGGCCCATACAGCTTTTCAAGAAAAGAGGTTGACAAAGGCCAGATCTCTTCTCTCAGCAGCTGATACGTACTGCAACATTGAAGTATGTGCTCTGTGGTCTGTTCTGCTTCTCCATAAGGACAAGCGGGCGATGTCGTAAGGTGGAACCGCCTGTACATGTGTTGGTTTAGTCTGTTGTGTCCAGCTCTGAGACGAAAAATGGTCACTTGCTCTGGCCTCGAGAGATGATGGTAGGTATCTTTTGATTGAGGTGTCCTATAGAGTGACTTGATGATAGTCTTCATCTCTGCATGGGTAACCATGTTTTCTGTCTGATTCTCTTCTGCACCCACCTTTGCCATCTTGTCTGCTTCCTCATTTCCTTGGACTCCACAGTGTGAGAAGATCAACTACAGTGCTATCCGAAAGCATTTGATGGTGTGTAGTGCTTCTTCAAGTTATGGCAGCTTACCTTTGGTGATAGCATCAAGGACGGAGCGGGCATCAGATAAAAAGACAATCTGTGCAATAGGGTCTGCTGTTCTGCTGATAGTATTAGCTGCTTGAACCAGTGCTTCGACTTCAGCGAAGTTTGTGCAGTGTTTGCCTGTCGGCATTGCAGCTGACTCATGTTGTCCGTTTGGATACTGTATGTGCAGCCCAGCACCTCCGGTCCCAATTGCATCTTTGGCTGGTCCATCTGTGTAGATCCTTATCCATGTCTCCTGAGGGTACATTTCTTCCAGCATGGCTAGGGTAAGGGCCTTGGCATACAGCGTCGATAGGAAGATGATGCATAAAGCTGAATTGATTAGGTGCGTGATCGGTTTTGAGATAATGTCACTTGCATGTTTAAATAGTTCATTGCTCATGCCATCAGGTCCAGATGCACGTCCATTTTTCAGGCTTTAAGTGCCTTCCCAACTTCTGTTGTTTTAATTGGTGTGAGTAATGGCCTGAGGTCTCCTGAGAATGGGTGCAAGAGCTCATCATCGTGGTCAGTGAACTGATCCTTGAACGATTCTCGAATTGCCTCAGCTTTGCCCTGGTCAGTCCCGATACAGTGTCCTTCAGGGTTGTGTACAGTGAATGACAGTATGTAGTCAGTAGCTCTCAGGGCTCGGGCTGTCCAAAACATGTTGTGGCAGTCAGCTGTGGCAGTGATTTCATCTGCTAGAGCGTCTGCTTGTTGGATAGCAAGATCTTTTAAGCATTCGCTAATGTGGAGCATAATAGCATTGCATTCCGGGCTTAGTTTGGTGGTATCTTCACTTTGGCGACTTTGCTAGATGCGCAGTCATTGCGCTTTCTGTTCTGCTGACGGTTTTACTACGAGAGGGTCGTCAGTAAACCTAGTTCTTCTGTTGTTTTTTTATAGTCCCTATGTTGCTAGTAACTGATGATTCCATAGATTTTAGTCATTTGGTTAGGGTTTCGTTTGGATCGGAGCTGACGTCGATGTTAGCTATTTGCTCCCCGAGGGCCTTTTTGTATGACATTTGAGTGCCAGTGTCGCTGATGAACGTGCATCCCTAAGTAAGGGTTTTGCTGCTGCCTTGCATAGTTTGAAATATATTTGGTTGAAGACAGCTGTTGAAGTCTTAGAACCTTTTGGGGCTTTGCGATCAGCAATGTGTCCAGTCCATGTTGTCCGGTGATGGCATGGGTGTTTGAAAGCCGTATTTGTGGCAAATGGCCCATTGGAACCAAGGAATGCCACCAGTGCATCTCCATTGCTGTTGCGTGTGCCCTCTCCATACGATCCCATACATAAGCCAAGTTCTGAACATTTGTCCACAATACCGGGTTTACCCAGCTTGGAGTTGAAATCTCCACACACGAGCAGTTGGCATCTAGGTGGGATAGTAATGGTGGAGAACAGTTCTGCATAGAAGGAATCTAATATTGCTGTATTCTCTTTAGCTCTTTCGGTAGTTGGCCCACATGCATTGACTATGCGACACTTAGTGGTGGTGCGATTTTGCGTTGGTTTAGTCTGGTCGATAAAAGCAACGCGATTACTGACGTATCCAAAACTAATGACATGGTCCAATATCCTTGGTCCGATTATGAAGCCTAATCACCGGTAAGTGGCCTGTTTTTGGTCCATGAGTACTAACTTATGGCCTGTCTGAAGTTCCTGCTCTAAGTGTTTAGATACTTTAGTCTCTTGAATGCATGTAATATCGATTTTATTGTGTTCAGAGTCTGCACCCAAGGCTTTCCTCTTTGATGCTGCAGTCAGACCACATACATTCCACGTAGCTGTGGTAAGCTCCTGGGAAGATTGCGTGATTCGAGGATGTCGAGCACAGTTTCTTGTTAGAAGAAGGTTAGACAAAGTCAGAGTTACCTCTGTATGCAGATGTCAGCTCGCAATCCTTGATAACCCTGCAATAGGATCACGAATATCATCAACCTACCCAATTCAAACGTTTGGTATTTAGTATATTCGCGTGCAAAATAAAGTATATTAAGAAAATAGATAATTTCAATCAAAAATATCTAAATGTCAATCAGGTGGTGCAATGTGAGGTCACACTTCAAAGCAATAATGCACATATACCAACGAGATCCAATGTTTACTATCATACATAATACGATATTAGGTTAAAGATAGGTGTTATTTCGCATGTACTATGCTTTACCTGATGAAGAAATCATTAGGTTTCCATGGATTTCCATTTTCTGTCAGATAAGTGTTGGTTAACATTGTCAGTATGGATTTATATTGGTGTTTTTGCTTGAGATGCTGAAAATAGCTTCTGGAAATTCTGCCACAAAGCAACGCGTCGTGCGATAAATTAGCTCACACATGAATTATCACACTGATTGTTGTTGTTTGCAGTGCCATAAAACCAATTAGCAAATGTCAGACGATAGTTGACACGTCTCATCACGGCTGATTAATAAAAGCAAAGAAATGGTACTCGAGTGTTGTTCCGTTTGCCATTCTCCCACTGTGTGGTTTGTTATCATGGTTATGCATATTGGTTTTACTTAGCAGGACATTATCACGCTTTGTTGGGTTTAAATGTGTACATTATCTCGGTACGCCACGATAAATCAGGAAATGTGAGTCAATAGGTTCCGGTTACCAACGTGACAGCAACCGTTAACACATACAATGAAAATCTCATGGAATGATTGATAGGATTTATAATTTGCTTGTTGTTTGTTTTCTAAGGCCATGAGCCATACCGTTTTACCAATACCCATTTTTGCAATGTTAGATCTCTATAAACGTTCCATGTTGGTAGAAAGATTGAAGAATTATAGGAAGATAAGTGAAAAGTAAATTGACTGTATTATCATGCCTATGAGTCCACGACATGTAAGGCTATGATCGTAAAAGCTAAGACGTTCCATATTTTGCCAAATATATATTAACACACAACCTTCTGAATCTGTTACTCCACGTCATTTGGCAGTGTAAGCGTCTAATCAAATTAGTTTCAAAACATTTTTTTTTAAAAGAATAATTTGCTTATGTATGCGCATACAATTTTATCACACGTCTCGTGATTTGTATCACGTACAACCCCTACATGCAATTTTAATATAAGACAGCTAAATTCGCTGAAGCACTTGGGTATAACCTTTTGTCAAATCAAATATTAGACTTTGGCTACCGTCCATTAGCAGCACGGTTGGATATTGAATTGCCTTTAACCCATCTTGTGTCAACAGCCCCTCCAAGGGCCCAAGCCATAGTCATATAAATTAACCATTTAAAGGTCAGGATTTAAAACAAGTTATTCTTTTTTGCAGATCAGGAGATTACTAATTAGTAGTAATAGTTTTCGATGTTTAAGACCACAGTAGAAGACGTTTTTTGCAAACTTGATCATCAATGGGTTAATGGTCAAGATAGGTGAGGTTCTTGCTTATACAGTATCCATTTGCATGCCAGGAAAATAGTATTTTGAAAAATTTATTACTGGAATGACTGGCTCCGTTACGGAACCAGTCGTTCCAGCGGTACATTTTCAAAATTAATATCCTCTTGTCCTCCAAATGGATATTTCTACAGACGCGGTTTTCGGCCAGCTTGACCATTAAAGGATTAAGTTGGCACAAGAGAAGTTAAAATTAAATTCATCTTTGACTGAGGATGATTGTACCTGTAAGATATCTCCCTCAGCATGTGATGGTGATCGCTGTATTAGATAGTGGATTAGTCGATTATAAATACACATACGCGCGTTTGCTTGATTACACAGCTTGAACAGAAAGAAGAGAGATGCCGGATGCTTGATTACAACTAAGGGGTGTGGCAATGCTGATAATCTCTATTTATTGACATTTCCATTAATCTTGTTTCATAAGACTGACATTAACCCTTTAGTGGTCAAACCTGACCAAAAACAACTTTGCAGTGGTCTTCAGGTTAGAGAAGAGTATTTTTTAAATATTTACCACTAGAATGACTGGCTCGGTAACCAAGCCAGTCATTCTAGTGGTAAGATTTCAAAATACTGTTCTCTCGGCCTGCAAATAGACACAGGCTGAGTAAAAACTTTAATTTTCTTTACTATTACCCCTTTAATGGCCAAGCCGGCGAGAAAAGATTCAGGGTTAAATTTGCAAAAAATAAAATAAATGTTAAATACATTGAAAAATATTGACCATCAAAATGTTTTATTGCTATATCAAGTAGTATTTTGAGCCCTTCGAAGCGCTGTTGATACAAGAGGGTTTACTAAAACAAATATAGCTACCATATGTATGGAATTGGCTTAAGCTTGATCTCTCCTGAAGAATTCGTCTCAATTTTTGCACGCGAATTTCTAGTCAGTAACAGCCATTACGCTACTCAGTATCGGCTTTTTCACTTCGCAAACAGGCCGTGAGAATGCACAGTGGCACTGCATTTCCTTTTCAAAGCCTGTATGTAACAAATCGATTTTCAACAGGAAGAACCATCTTCCATAAGTTTCACAGCTAATCTTCCGATTTATAATCGTTGAAGATTTTTGGTCGTTTTCTTTTACATTTCATTGGTGCCAATTTAATTATGAGACAAATCAATCAATTCTAGTACAGTCTGTTGCCAATCAGTTATCATGAAGGATCGTAGTAATAAGACTTAGCGATTTAGAATAATACGATAATGAATATTAAATTAGATCTATTGCTCTTGGATACACACTATTAGATGCACAGGGTCATATCTCCCATTCTTTTCAGTCCAGACAGCATTCACCAAAGCAGGGGATTCTCTATATAGTTATGGCATTGGTCAATTCACCTTTCCAGAACACCAATCTATCACCTGACCTCATATGACGTCATAATCAACTAAGTGGCGTGTAGGATGACATCATAATCATTACGTCATAAATGATTATATTTGTCCCGTCTTTAACGCTTAATAGTCGGAGACATTGTACGAATTATTGTTTCTACTATTTAATAAACATGCTGTTGAACATTTTGAAACCAATTTAACTAGCGCAGTCACATTCTTTCCAAAATATTCAATAGCTTGCATGCACAGTTATCTGGAAATTGATAGTTTGAGAGATCATGGATCGATCGATCGCTACACGAGCTAGAGATGGGCAGGGCATAGCTACACGTGTCAACCACGCGGATCTAAATCATGCAATACGAATTTTCAGAATAGACGAAAGTGGCGTCTAAAACAGGCATACGAATCTGGAGATAAACTCAGATCAAGTTCTAGTTTAACAAACACGTGCGTTTCGCTTGTATCTCATTAATATGAGGGTGTATAAATGAGCTGTTCCGAGCTATACATGATCGACCAATAAATATTATTCAGGAATGACATCATACACAACAGTCACTCATGCGATGACGTCACTCAGGGATTATCAGGGGAAATTGAACAAAATTAATTTTCCGTGACGAAATTCCCATGCTCGAATACGAAAATATGCAAAGAATAGATTTTGTTTTATTTAAACTATATAAAACAACATTTGGCGTGCCGTGTCCCCTTTCTGTGTGTGTGTGTGTGTGTGTGTGTGTGTGTGTGTGTGTGTGTGTGTGTGTGTGTGTGTGTGTGTGTGTGTGTGTGTGTGTGTGTGTGTGTGTGTGTGTGTGTGTGTGTGTGTGTGTGTGTGTGTGTGTGTGTGTGTGTGTGTGTGTGTGTGTGTGTGTGTGTGTGTGTGTGTGTGTGTGTGTGTGTGTGTGTGTGTGTGTGTGTGTGTGTGTGTGTGTGTGTGTGTGTGTGTGTGTGTGTGTGTGTGTGTGTGTGTGTGTGTGTGTGTGTGTGTGTGTGTGTGTGTGTGTGTGTGTGTGTTCCCCTTTAAGCCACCTAGTACTAAATGTATAAGCTAAACAAGATGGGGACGTCATTGTCACTTTTTCTGATTCATACATATCGAGAACATTGGAAATATATATGCCCAAGTTCCACCATTACAACTATCAAGGTAAACACCAGCTATGCTCCTATTTATGTTGTGTTTCATTAAAGATGTTATTCAGGACCAGATAATGGTCCTGGTACTGACCAAGTATCGAGGTTTTGATAATGGAAAACAATATTTGTTTGGCAGATACTCGAGCGGATGCAAGTCTTGCTCAGACTCGATAATTTCATGATCACCATGAGGGTAGATTATGTGCGCAATTAACCTCGGCATTGAACCAAATTCGCACACCATTAGCGAGTTATCTGCAGCGAGAATATCTATGTTTGATGTCCATTGATGTCTTTGACTTGCAAATGAGAATCAATAAACCGACCATGTTTACCATTGCCCATACAGAGATGTTGTTATTGATAATTCATTGAGCACATGTCTATACTCTTGCTAATCGAGTCCCGCTCAGTTTGAGGGGTTCCCCTTTCTAACCGACCGCAGTTAGTGTGATTTGTCCATCAATCACCAATAAATATTGCCAGATTCTGGTCGACACATTAACAGTTGATACGAGTCAAATGAATTGATATGTAACTGCTGACGTGAAATAGGACAGAAGATCCTCACGTGTATTTATCACGATCACAATTAGATCTCATCTAATACAATGGCATATTCGATTGACACAATTGAGGGAAATTGGACACAGTCTGTTCATATTGGTAGAACAAAAACTTAATAATGCATCTGGGGATCAGAGTCTCATTCAGAATTTTTTTGACGGTGGCATAACTTGTCCAGTAATCATCAAGAAAGTAAAACACAATGCGAGCCGAATATACACAAAGCAAGAATCCAGTTTTAGCTATTTCCCGCCCATTGTAGCTAAGCTTCACCCACACTTTATAAGCGGCGTGAT